>JXCR01098964.1:0-63463 GCA_002079205.1 Phalaenopsis hybrid cultivar
TTTTTCTCCGATATCATTTAGTATCAGAGCTAACCCAACTCTATTTCTATCATAGGCAAACCTAACTTCATTTCTATCCTAGGGTTCCCTAGCATCCGCCCCCACTCTAGCCACCTCCTACCAAAATTCTGTTGCCTTAAAAGTTTCGATGGATGAAGTTGAAGCTCCCCAACCCCGAGAGATTGACGTGGGAACTTACCGCTGTTGACCTCATTGTGAGATCTTGTTTCTCTCCCCTCCTAGAGCCTAGAATCTAGCCTTAAGTTTCCCCAATTTGACCTCTTAGAGGACTAGTGATGGAACCCACCTTACATAAAACTCCAAACCACTTCTTGACCCATTTTTGTGAAAACCTCACATGAGTGATCCTAAGCACTCAACTTTTACTTACAAGGGTAACGACCAATATGTGGAGGGCCCGAAAATGAGTTTCCACAGGATGTAGGAGGCCTTAGGTAAATTATTTAAGACTCGAACACTCATGAACACTGCAATTTACACATTTATCGCACCACTAAAATCAATTCTTCATTTCTATCCTAGGGTTCCCTAGCATCCGCCCCCACTCTAGCCACCTCCTACCAAAATTCTGTTGCCTTAAAAGTTTCGATGGATGAAGTTGAAGCTCCCCAACCCCGAGAGATTGACGTGGGAACTTACCGATGTTGACCTCATTGTGAGATCTTGTTTCTCTCCCCTCCTAGAGCCTAGAATCTAGCCTTAGGTTTCCCCAGTTTGACCTCTTAGAGGACTAGTGATGGAACCCACCTTACATAAAACTCCAAACCACTTCTTGACCCATTTTTGTGAAAACCTCACATGAGTGATCCTAAGCACTCAACTTTTACTTACAAGGGTAACGACCAATATGTGGAGGGCCCGAAAATGAGTTTCCACAGAATGTAGGAGGCCTTAGGTAAATTATTTAAAACTCGAACACTCATGAACACTGCAATTTACACATTTATCGCACCACTAAAATCAATTTTTAAAATGATCTGTCGCAAGCTAAAATTCAAAGAAAAACAAAGTTGCCACATTTTTTGCCCAACCGTCGATGAACTCGTCCAGAATTACCCCGGATACAAAACGGACCATGTGAGCGTGTCCGAAACGTCGAATTTAGCTAGAAAGAACACTCATATTGTTATGATTCTGCGCGCGAGCAAACAACAAAAAAATCGATGCAAATAAATAATTATATAAGAAGTGCGGGTTCAGGCCAACTCGGGTTCGATCCGGACTAAACATGGGCTTATCACCCCAGCTCACATGATTTTAAATTTCAAATTTGAAAATTCAAATAAATCATTTAATCTCACATTAGTTGAAATTAATTAAAGATTATTATTTGTCAAGTAAAACTCCTCCACACATGGAAGTCAATCAATTCCCCGCCCAATGCATCTTAACGGACCTTTTGAAATTCCCGAGATACAAGATCATGCTCGGCTCGTCTCCTCCCTCATTCAACCCCCGACTTCATCTCCCCCTCACCTCTCCTCTGCACCGAAGCAATCGCCTGCTTCGCCTCTCCCGCACACGCTCATCGCCTCCCCTCCGCACCAAAGCTCTCCCCTGCTTCGCCTCTCCCATTCGGCTCCCTTCTCCTCTGCACCGAGACCCTCGCCTGCTTGACTCTCCTGCTTCGCCTCCCTCCTGGTCGAACAACCCTAGCAGCCCGTGTCTCCCTCTCAGCACCGAAATAATTTCCCTCGCCTCCTGCCCTCGACATCAAAACCCTCTTCTGCTCGCCTCCTCTCTCTTGGCTCGCCTCCTCTCTGCACGGAAACCCTCATCTGCTCCTCACTTTCGCACACCAAACAGCCCTAGCCGCTTGCCTCCGCTCTCTTCTTCGTGACCAGACCCCGCTCGGCTCGATGTCTCTCTCGAACGAACGCCTCCCTCTCGCTCTCCTTTCTTTCTCTCGACCAGGATCGCTCGGCCGACCCTCTCCCTCGCCCGCATTGGAGGTAGCAGGGGTAGAAAAGGAAGGAGCACAAAACTTCTTCAAGCTTCTGAAAAGCTTGGAGTACAAAACCCTAGCAATTGCAGTGATGTGGTAACGAAGTCTTGTCTTCTTCCTATACTTGCTCATTTTATTTATACAATACAGGTCATCTGAGAGTTAGGAAGATTTGCATACATACCCACTTAATTCCTTTGCATTTACATATCTAACACCTAAAACTTTCATATAAATATGCATAGCACTCAAATGTTTTATGTTGCAACAAAATAATGCATTTTACATATTTTTTACGGGTAAAATACCTCTTTTCTATGAAAAGATAAGGTGAAACGTATGTCAAAATTAAAGTTTAAATATTAGAAATGTAAATTTATATAAGTTTTTGAGTGCTATGCATGTAAATCTACAATTATTCTTCAACAACTATGTAAAGAATTTGAGTGATATTTATGAAGATCCTCTTTGAGC
Source organism: Phalaenopsis hybrid cultivar (assembly GCA_002079205.1). Classification (NCBI taxonomy): domain Eukaryota; kingdom Viridiplantae; phylum Streptophyta; class Magnoliopsida; order Asparagales; family Orchidaceae; genus Phalaenopsis; species Phalaenopsis hybrid cultivar. The sequence goes on from JXCR01098964.1 coordinate 2,441, forward strand.
CAAACACAATTTTCTCTTAGCTACTGATTTCCTTGGACATCGAATTGTGGCGAATCTGTCCCTTAAACATAGCCAAATAAAATTCTCTTCTCTAACTGAATTTAAATGCAGCCAAAAGCTAGGTGCTTTGTCATCATTCTCTTCACTATCCTCTCTATTTAGCTTTGATGCAATTTCGATGAAGAGAATGATGAAACTAGACATTTGACCTTAATTCACAAATTGATTAAAACACTTAACATGAAAATAAACCAAGATGTGGTTCAAGACTTAATTAAATCAATTAGTGAAATTCTCGTCATGATTTAACCTACAGTGAAACCCAATCTCTGAAATTCGAGCTTAAAACTTACACTAAAATCCTCCTAGAAATTTAAGACATTACTAATGTCACATATAAATCATCTACTTCTGGTCCTTCATACATAACATAGTGTTTTATTTTACTTGTTCGTATTTTTTTATGATTTGTTTAGATTTTCTTGTGTCGGATTTTCTAGCAATTTGTTTAAGCTTTTCTGCACATTACTATATTATGTTTATTGCATTGACATTTTTGCAGCAGTAACAAAGACCCAGGTACAGAGTATTTTATGTTTATAGCATTTTACCACTGCACTTTACTGTTCTCTTTACTGCATCATCTACTTTACACAATTTGTTAAACCCTCAAGGTAGAGAACAATAGGACGCATGTTAGGAGGACCCTACGACAAGCCCTCACATCCAAGCATTACACGTGCTCTTAAACCTCATACACATAACTGCTACGACATGGAGCTCGGAGCAAACTTCATGGACTTCATGAGAAGCATGGAGCGGACTACAAGTAGTGGTGATTGACGTTCTACAACAGCAAAACGAATCTACATCAACTAAATTATTGCTTAGAATTAAATAACAGCTCATAGGACCTCGAGGTAGCTCACCCAACGCGACATAAATCCTCAGTTTATCTTTAGACTCCTGCGCAACCATGTTGTGCAATATAAGTCCTAACTCACCTTAGGTTCTGAAGTTGTTGTTCGGTATGACGTAAATCATCTTATGCCCGCAGGCTATTTGCATAATCGGATATTATGCTAGTGTATGTCCCGAATAATAAAATTGGTATGATTGAACAATTAAAGAGTATCATCTCCAAAACGCAGCCACGATTGTTTGAGAAGTCACTGAGGTTTTTCTTCATGATCTGAGACCGTATCGTACATTTTATCTCTCTTTAGACTCCTAAAATAATTGCTCTCATTTGGTCATTTCCCACTTAATTTTTTGCATCCTACCATAAAAACCTAAACCTTGAATTCTTGAATACTAGTAACTCTAATCATTATCGAGAGTTTTTTCAAGTAACATCGGTTATTTGAAATTAACATCTATTATTTGAGATGTGATAACTATGGGGGTTTGCCTCTATAGGGAACTTGAAACAAGAGGAACTTGGAACTCAGGTAAAATAAACCCTACATAATTTTCGTATTAGGTAGGGGAATTTGTCAATCACACATAAAAAGTTCACAAATCAAACAGATATCACAAATATCTTAACTCGCATGATTGGGTCCATCGCCGAGGTATCTTTTGGGAAGATGTAGGATTCGCAGTATCGGACACAATTATGTAAACTTTAAGATGAATGAGATCCATTCGATTTTATTTTTTTTTCAAAATTAAAACACAATTTCCAAAAAAATTAAAAAAGATCATATACCTTTTTATATTAAATTAAATTTAAAAATTATTATTTTCAAAATAGCGACCGACAACCACCCGCAATACTATAGTAGGTACAATAACCATAGCCCCCCATTTCCTATTTAATTCATTTGTTTTCCTTTCCTGATACTTTCCAATTATAATTTCATCTCTTATCTACTTCTTTTCTATTCCTCTCCTTGTCTTTTATATCGAATTTCAATCCTACTCTTTGCCTATTTTATCTACTAATCCCCTCTTTATATAGGTGTTGTATTCATAGGTTTGAGGAGGAGATTTATAGATGATGTGTTCATTTCAGCTACTACCTCTGAGGCATTCTTCCACTCTAGGGGTTGTATTTGACGGCAAGAATGTGCTCCGACTATAACTCGTCTGAGGTGGTGACCATCTCTAAGGGTTTGGGTGATGCTCCGGTTGTAGCTCGACTCAGACAAGAGATTTATCTTTCTACAAACACCTCCTCCATGCAGTCCAACAGTCGTCAGCTTGCTGCCCTCCCTCTGGCTTACCTTCAGCAAGCCGCCAACCCTTCTTTATGTCTGCTAGTGTTGCTGCCAAGCCAGGATAGCAAATAGGTTGTTGTCAAATCACCTTCCATACCTAATATAGATCTCGCTACCTTTTCATTGTTGCAAATCACGACCCCAACATCCACTCCTACTGTACCGCCAACACTCCACCCTCTTCTACTACACTAATTATATCCCTCCCTTATTTTCCACCACTCAACCATACCCATCTCCCTAGCCCTAATTGGGTCTATGTGTTGTGTCTTTATTGCTACTTTCTTTTGTCGTATGTGTCGTTGTAACCCTATCGAAATTCAACAAAAATATTATTCACATTTTATTTATGATTTGGGCTTTTCTCTGGTATCACTACCACTTTGTCCTTTCACCTAAAACAAGGCAAGGACGCCAATGTTAAGAATTAACCAAGTGACACAAAAGAAAGTGTCAAATCCATACAATTAAATTGTGCATGCTTAGCTTCTAAAGCTATTAAGAACAAGTACATCTTCTAAGCAAGGTTTTCATAGCAAAAAAGGGTCAATTAATTGCACATGGTTCGAGCTCTAAAACCAAGAAGCCACTAATGTTCATGCATCGAAACTTGTAGGCCAATTAATCCATTTAATATGGCTAAAAATCTTTTATTGATTGAATTCTACCACAAAATAAGTTTCCATGCCATATCATTCTCATCTGATCTACTGATTCCACCTAGAAAAAAGGAACTAAGATTTCTTAACCATGTGCTCATCACTACCCAACCCTACCCAAAACCATTTTAAATCATATTCTCCACTTAAAGCATAAAATCGAACGATAATTGGCCCAATCCTTCTGATTATTTGGATGAAGATTCACCTATAGACCATGAAAGATTGATCTATGGGATTTTGATAAGTTTTACCACCATATCTCAATTTTTTTTAGCATTAAGGTATTTTAACATAAAAAAGAAATCTTTAAAGGCAAAACCTAGGGTTGGGTTAGGACTATTGTCCAAGGGGAGGGGACTCACCCCCCTGGTCATCTATTATTCCAAATACATTCTTTTCTTTGTTTAGGATTAGTTTTCGTTGAGTTTTATGTCGAGACAGCCGCCAACTTCTCAATCTCCTTTCTAAGGTTGTATCCGAGGACAGACGGTGCTCCAAGGTGATAATTACCTTCCTATTTACTTTCCTCTCCCCTATCGCAGCTCCTCCCCCAACAACCCCTTCCTGCTATCCGCCCCTCTATTTCCTGATAATTACCTAGACTGTCGTGTTTGTTGTCATTTATTTTCTGTTTTCAAAAGTCTTAGTTGTAACTCCTCTGAATTTCAACAATAAAATTTGCATTTCTTTGTGGTTTGACTTAACTCCGATATCAATAAAATAGAACCTCATTAATTCCTTGATTTTCAATTATCTTTGGAAATTGTTAGTGATTATTATTATGGGATTTACCTTTTATGGGTAACTTTGAATCAAAAAAAAATAAAATTATTACTAAAATTAAAATTATTAGGAAGTATGGCAATCCTCAAATTTTACAAATAAAAAAATAATGATCCTCACAAGATCTTAGGAGCTTCCATGAGCCCAATTAGTTCAGAAGTATAATCTTCATTATCCAAAATGGAAGGCTAATGTTTGAATGCTTTAAAACAAAAAACTAAAACGCAAGGGCTTCAATAAGATAGTGTCAAAGTACATCAAACTAAAGTTTTAAGAAATAATTAATAATGCAAAACCTTCTCCATATCAAGAGAGAAGCCAATAACCTTAAAAAATGGCTAGATATCATCCATCATTTATGCCGACATTAGTAAAACACCAACAATTCCCATAATTCAGGTCAAACATGGAGAAGAGCATGAAAATTTTTTATCCAATTAAAATAACTGTAGTATAGTCGCATTGTGTAAAACAAATCAAACTAATTAAAAAGAAAAAAGCCAATGGAAATGAAATACAACGGGTGGCATGTTAACCAAAATTGCTACACACCTGTGTTTCTCCACGAGTGAAAAGTGCACTTCCATGTGCTCGTGGTAGTAGTCCACATTGTGTGGAAATTGACCGAATCTCTGAAGGAATTCGACTATCGCTTCTTTTCCCACCCTAAAAAAATAACAAAAGTCAAACAGATCATAGAAGTCGGTTCAATTTCTTCTGCAAATGCCATTCAGAATAAGAATTGCTAAGTAATACATCTTTATATAACATAAATTAAAAAAGCTTTCTTTTTCCCTCTTTCTGCGTCAAGGAGTAGGTTGATCTCCATGATCATTCATCGTTGGCCAGTTAAAGTCAAGGATTCCAACAATCATTATGATCCAACCAAAGCATATCTCAAATAGTTTGAGGGCACAAACTAGGAGAACCATAATTCATATGATTTTGTTCCCTGATAATTACATTGGTCATGTAATTCCTCAACAAGATGATCTAGGAATGCTAACCAATAGAAACTTCTCCGCAAAAGGCCTAGGCGTTCTTTCCCTCTCCAACATTTCTATCATGAAGGGCTGAAAGGGTAGATCATAAGAACTTTCAGTTTTGCTTTCACTATAAATTATTAGATGATCTATCATTTCACCTTTTTTCTTTAATTATGCCAACAGTGGGACTGATTTTACAAATTTCACCTTTTTGCTTTAATTATGCTAACAGTGGGACTGATTTTACAAGTCCATTTCTAGGCTAAGCAAGCCATTTTGAGATGCTAATAAAAAAGCGACTGCAACATCGATAAGAAATGCAAATAGCAGGATTAACTTATAATAGCGATCAAATTACAAGATGGTGTCCAAATCAAATGCATTCAAAATTCCAAATGGTAGGGGAAGACCTAGACCAAATCGATTGCATTAATTTTCTTAATCTTTTTGTTATTTGAGTGAATTCATAATCATTCTGCACTGCACAAGATAATATACAAGAGGGTGTCATAGGCTGGAAGAGGCCAAAAATTTCTGACATGCTAGAGCATAGTAACATCATCAGGTATATAAGCTAGCATTATGTGTAAAGCTTCCCAAAAGCTTCCAGCCTATGCACGGCACTATATTTCTTATCCTTAATTTTAGAGTACATGGAGATTAACAACAAAAGCATAAGAGCTTGTTGAATAAAAAAAATGTTAATCTATTCTTATTTCCGCTTCTTTATGGGAAAATTTAAGGTCTTAAAAATCGGATGAGAAAGGTTGGTCCAATTGTTTCAACCATAAACAGGTCCTTCACCAAGTACAATTTTATTCGAAAATCGTCTTCACATCTAACCAGGTAATGATTGAACGAGTTAAATGATAGGCCCCATTTTTTATGAACCTCCCAATTTTAATATTTATCAATTTATGGCTTCTATCAAATTGTTATCAATAAAAGGTTTAAATAAAAAAGTATATAATCTATTAATCCTAATTTAAGTTAAATATTCTGTAAACATTGGAAAAGANATCAATAAAAGGTTTAAATAAAAAAGTATATAATCTATGAATCCTAATTTAAGTTAAATATTCTGTAAACATTGGAAAAGATATTGGTGAAAGTTTTTCTGATTTTGGTAGTCATTGTTGTTTCAATCCAATAGTACTGTTCCAGATATTTCTACAAGCATTTGTATAAAAACAAAAAAAATCAAAATCAAAATGGCATGTTCTTTAAATTTTGACTTAGAATCATATTCAAAATAATTAATCATGAAATGTTAAGATATAGAATATTGTACTTTGGATTGATAAAAATATTATTATTGTATCATTATTAATTCATTTATATGATATTATAATTTTAATATTCATTATGCTATCCAAATCAATCATATATGAACCTTAAACCTCTCCTTTCAGTTTAATGTCAAGTCCTTTCAAAATCTTCAATACTATTGATATTCACTACAACGANAATATTATAATTTTAATATTCATTATGCTATCCAAATCAATCGTATATGAACCTTAAACCTCTCCTTTCAGTTTAATGTCAAGTCCTTTCAAAATCTTCAACGTACATGCAAGTCCCGAATAATAAAATTGGTTCTCACCTTATAGATTCATTATGCTATCCAAATCAATCGTAAATGAACCTTATTATCACTAACCTTTCTAGGGTTGACAAGAAACTTTTCTGTGTACTTTCTCTTAATGAATGAATTAAGGATTCAAGATCTCCATGAAAGAAGGATTCCTTGCTCACGAGTGACAACCATAGAGAACGTTTTCAAGTTTATTCTGATCTTCCTTCACTGTTAAAAGTTCTACCATCGTAAAATCTCAATTTTACTAAGGCATAGTGCGAATTTCAAATCAACCACAACCTCGGAACTGGATCTTATAACACCAAATGACCAAGCCTACTGAACGATGTGCACAAACTTACGGCACCATGAAAGAAAACATGCACAACTCTATTGGCTGGTAGCATGGAAACTTTTTCCTTCACTTACTTCAAATCATGCCATTAGGTTTGTCATACATTTTTCAACCATGAATAATCAAGAAACTCATGCAGAAACATGCAATTTTCATCAGGAATGTCAGTTTCACGGCAATGAATCTCTTTTATGTTGCATTTTTTTTCATTAGGCAAGGCATTTTAGATGGCTTCAAGGATGGCTTACAAGAGCACCTAAAACCCCAAAAACTCTCAAACATAATAGGCTACACAGGCTACTATAATATGGATTGTGCAGTGTTGAGAAACAATCACTCCATCCTAATTTCTTTTAACTCAATATTAGTTGTTTCACATGATACTAAAAATTAAAGAAATAAGTTAACAATAACAATGTAATACTAAGAAAAATAATTAAAGAACAGTTCAACTGAAACATAATGAATGGTGCAAAATTTATAATTTCAAGGAATAAAGATGACAGGAAGCACACAGATGATATCGAAATCATGTCATCCAAAATATATTTATAAAAAGGGATCAGATTAAAAATGAAATGTGAAGATCATTCCAATTCAGAAGCCTCCACTTAATCTGGTAAAATCATTTTGCAAACCAAACCTCAACAATTCGTTTGCGGAGAAATTTTGAAGTAACTTCCTTGAAAACTAGCTTCACATCAACTTCTGAAAACAACTGCAAAAGAAAATTTTATAGCCATTGAAAGATTTCTAAAAAACTTACTTTCATTCAGGAGAATCAACGGAGAATAAAAAATACTGCAACAGAAGGTAGGAATATCGTAGGTGTCTAAAACTAAATTACAACAATACCAGCATACGCTGTGCATAGCAAAATTTCAAGCATATTGGATGATATAGATTGAATGTTGATTTGATTTTGTAAACAAGAATGGCACCTACAAGTATCCAAGATAAACATAGAGAAAGAGCAGTGCCCTTTCTGGGAACTTATTTTTGTGTGGTGCATGTGCACATTGTGGTGCTTTAGTTAAGTAAAATTTTAACAGGGGAAACCAGCCTCCAGCCCGACTTCTGTTGTTTCAACATTTTCAAACGCTGCGCCTCCTTAGCGGTCCCAAACTTCCAAATCCCATGCCCCCTCAACACCAAACTCATCAGCAAACGATTTTAGTTTAGTAAAATGCAGTGCGTCAACTATTAATAAAAGATATTAAAATCTATTAAATTAAAAAGGGGAATCAGGTATTGCCTACAGCATATTGACATAATTATTGATTTTAGGCTAGACTTAGTTCCATTTTGTTCGAGTTAGAAGATATATTTCATTGCACACATTTGCGCATGGCTTTCTCTGAGAGTTTGTGGTTCCAAATTAAAATTTCAGAAAGTAGACTAGATTTCATATGAGACACTGCTCAGAGAATAGTGCTCATTTTGTAAGTAATTTTAAGATTTGATTCCAAATTCAACATAGCCGCAAGCCCTAATTGTTAATTATCCCTCGTGAAAGAGAAGCATTTTAATATAGAGTAACTATTGGGGTAAAATGTTTGACATATAGTAGCAATATTTTTAATTTTAGATTTTGAAAATTTACAAACTTTAAAATTAAAACAGATAATGGGATAGAATATATTGAATGCAATCAAGATTGCATGATTCCGTCATCTCGAATTATTGTAAACCCTAGTCTATTTAGTTTGAGAAGATGGTGCGCCGACCTAACCAAAGAGTAACTATCAACATCTATTAGTTTTATCATATAAGAAGATCAAATAGGCTTAAGATAGATGTTTATCAAAGGGGATACTTTTAAGTTAAACTAGGGAAAATTTTGTGCCTAATCAAATCACTTTAATTCAACACTCATAAGATTTAAACCATTAAACAACTTGAAGGCTATGGCCATTACCATAATTTAAAGTGTCATTTTACAGTGAAACACCAATGAGAGGAAACTAGTCATAATGTGCTGAAATTTTAATAATAAGAATAATAAAAAATTATTCATAAAAAAATGCTAATATTTGAACAACAGCATCTTAAAAAGTAGAAGCACTGTGCGAGCTAGCTAGTGGGAGGCGTGTGCCGAAGGAAGCCGAACGAAAGTAAGGTTAAGATTTTGTTTTAATTGAAGTTAAAAGGATTTTGTATTATGATTGAAGTTAAGAAACTTTATTTTAATTAGAATATGTGTTCATAATTAGATTTTGATTTAGATCAGGTGAGCATGGCGTTATGCAGTGTCATTTAGGTTAATTTTATATTGATTTATTTTTATTTCACAAATCTAATATTTTGAAAGTTCAATTGGTGTTACTTCAAATTAGTATTAATTTGAATCAATGTCAGAAAATAAAGGTTTTCAATTGAGGAGATCAATAAATTGAGAGAGGTGTTCAAGGAAAGAAGAACTAAAAGAATTTAATTGAGGCATGTTGTTACTTCAAAAAGTTTATACAGAATAAATTATTAGAAATTTTATTAGAAATTTAAATAAAACTATTAATGTAAGATTTAACCCACCTTTAATTTTAGACATAAAAGTATGATATGACAAACTAAATATGAAGAAAATTAGATGGTCAATATAATATTATGATTAATATTTATAAACATTAATAGAGAGGAACTCAAAGTTCAACACGAAGAGAATCAATAGAAAAGTTAAGTAATTATATTTCTTTTTCAGTAAATTTTATTATTTCTATATGAATGTATGATTTCATTATGTTCATTTTAGTGAGAAGTAGATTATTGCAAATTCTTCATATTGTTAGATAGGAAAATATGCATATTAAATAGTTGTGCAATGAAGTCAAATCGCATATGATTTTTCAGGTCGTTAAACATGAAGTATGCAAGTTACATTCTATTATCCTAATAGTTGCATAATAGTTTAATTTATGAAGATACCAGATTATTGTGTAAACCTTATGTTCTAGTAGAGATGTATATGTCAGCTTATTGCATGACCAGACATATATGTCATATGATTATTTGACCTTTAAGATTTTAGTAATTATGCATATATCAGTTTATTTCATGACATAATTTTTGTGCGAGTGCAATTATTCATTAGTTAGATAAGTTTAAATTACCTGATATGAGAATAATATTTATTATGAATAATGAAATAGCTTATATATGGATGTTTGTGTGCATGCTGAGAAGATAAATTCACCCACTTATGGTACAGGCAGGAGACGTCAGTGTAGCCGCGACGCAGACGTTATCCTACCAGTCCAGACAATTGTGATATTTAGATCATTAACCGTTGTGTCGATGATAGAATATCAACTAGGGGTCAGTATACAGTTCTTCACCTCAAACAATTGTGTAAATTAGATCACAAACCACTGTGTCGATGGAATAATAATGGTCAGGAGTATGATAGGTTATGTTTCGACAATGCTTCTAAAATAGATGTGAATGTTAAGAATATAAAGTAAAAGTAAAGTTAATGCATATAGAAATTTAAGTTATTTTTCATTAAGTAAATTTCATGGATACACACGTTAAATTATTATAATATTTTTATAAATACATTAAAGACCAACATACATATTATTTTCTTCTCATTGAGTGACTGTAGTTTAGAAGTCTAATTGCTCTTGGTTTATTTTTACAATTCATTAAATTGTTTTAATGAATTTTTCATGTTTTAAACTTTTAAATAAGATGATTAGAAGAGGAGCTAATGTGTAAAAAGGCGAGAACAACAACCAGAAATGTAAAACTTTATTTGTTAATTAAATTATTTTCTTTAGTGACTCTTTCATGAGCATTTGAATATTAATTTTTTAGTGATAGAAATAGAATAATACAAAACTAAATTTCACAGTCCGACCATTTGTTTCAGTATTGGATAATTTCAAGTCTCAGACCGGGTCGTGATATAGTGATTGTCTTTCGTGGTGTCATATAGTGACACCACATTATCAAAAAAAAATATATCTTTACTAGCATGATATCATTGAATGTGGCCATAAAGGTATACATAAAATGATATTAGCACATAACAATGATGCATGGACATGAATTTTATCATTAGTAATATGATCTCGCAACATTTAATATGTTAGTTGGAGCACATATAGATATTTGTTTTATCTGAGCCCATGTGCAACAATTTTTTTTTCTTCGATGCACTTGCAAAATTTTTTAATATTTTACATGAAGGATTCATGCAGCCAACCCCACTTGGTGGAATAAACTTTTAGTTGTTGTTGTTGTTGTTGTTGTTTTTGCTGATTAAAATAATGTTTAGATGTTTTGAGTATTTTTAAAAACAATCGGATCTTAATCAAATATGGAAAATATGTTTTGTTTCAAATCACAACATAAACAAAATAAAATAAAAACAAAAAAAAATAGAAAAATAAATAAATAAAAGTGATATCAAACAAACCCTAAAGAAAAGAGAAATACAAACCATAGAAAAGATGCAATAGAGAAAACCTCATTCATTTTAACTTGTAAAAGTAAAGTTAAGCTTTGGAAGATTCATCTTATTTACAGGCTAGTGTCACGACAAGCCACATTATGAAATTTGTAAGGAAAACTTGGGAAGGAAGATTCTAGAGAAGACCAGGTTGTGAAAAGCCATCCAAGAGATTCTAGAAGATTCTACCCAATTCTAGAGAATATGAGAAGAAAAGACTCAAGAATAACCTTGAATGTTCTAGGGCTATGTGTGTAATAAGAGAAGAATGAAGAACTCTCTAGAAAATAGAATAATTTAATGTATTGTAGAATGTTCTATTAGGCTTGGATGGGGCTATTAATAAGAGCTCCTCCCCTCATTTGTAATCACCCAAGCATTGAATCAAAGCATTCAAGTGTGAAGTATTTCTTTCTCTCTACTCTTTTTCTTAAGAGTGTTTGGTGCTCACAAGTCCAAGCGTTGTGAGGATTAGACTGATTTAGTGTTAAAGGAGAGCACTAAAGCCCGGGTGACTTGGAGAAAGTTAGTCTGTGACAGTTAGTATCTGAGACTTGGTTCGAAGGAATGACAAAGAGTATCAAAGAGCACGTGATGAAGTCGAAAACCACAAATGTGAAGTCATCTTAAGGGCGAGGTTGTCGGAAGCAAAGAGATCCCACTGCGCCCAAGCCACATGGAAGGTCCAAGGAGATCATGCATGGCATTGATTCGCGCCTTGTTCTGAGGAGGAGGTAATGAATGGCATGGAGGACCAAGTAGAGGATCTCAGCCAAAGGGTTGATGGACTTGAGGAAGAGGACTTCACCATTCATTCAACGATCAGATGTATGATGCTCCAACTTGAAGAGACCTTAATGGGTCATATGGCTAAGTTGCAGAAGGATTTGGTGGAGAAGCTTCAAGATGTGCGAAGAGCCTATGAGGAGGAGATGAGCGACATGTGTGCTAGCTTGGAAGAGATGCGTGAAGACATTTCGTTGTGCAAGAGAGCACTAACGATAACCACAAGCCACCCACTTTCGAGGCCAAGAGGATTGAAGTTCCAAAACCTATGAGTTTTGGAGGGGTTCGCAACGCGAAGGAAGTAGACAACTTCTTGTGGGGACTAGAGCAATACTTTGGAGCAATGAGGATTGTCGATGAAAATGCAAAAAAACAATCTGCTTCTCTCTATCTATCGGACATCGTTATGCTCTGGGGGAGAAGAAGAAAATGAGATGTACAGAAAGGCTTGTGCTCCATGTCCACTTTCCATGACTTCAAGAGAGAACTAAAGAGACAGTTCTATTCTAAGAATGCCGAGGATGAGGCTCGAGCCCGGCTGCGAAGACTTAAGCAAACAGGTTCGATTCAAGACTACATTAAGGAGTTTACAAGCCTAGTTCTTGAAATCTCAAATATTTCAGGCAGTGATGCTCCCTGCAACTTCATGGATGGACTCCAATATTGGGTAAATACCGAGCTTAGGAGACGAAGAGTGCAGGATCTTGCCATTGCCATCGCGGTTGCTGAAAGCTTGGTTGATTATTCAAGGGAGTCTAGAAAGCATGAGATAAGAAGAGTTGTGATGTCAAAAGTGGGGATGACAAAATCGTTGCTTTCTTTGTGAAGGACCTCATTTGGCAAGGGATTACTCTCAGAAGAAGGCTCTCAACTCTCTCCTTGCAAGCCATAAGAAGGAAGAAGAAAGTGATAGAGAAAATGACATAGAGGCACATGTGGGATCACTTCAACTGTTGAACGGGATGCAAGCTCCTACAAAACCCCAAGGGAAGGGGTTACTCTTTGAGGAGATTGCAACAGGAGGGAAGACCACCAGTGCAATAGTGGATACGGGTGCTTCCCACAACTTCATCTCCAGCCAGGAAGCAAAGAGGTTGGGGTCACAGATGACTAAAGGAAGGGGCTCCATTAAAGTCATCAACTCAGCAGAGATGTTAATCAACGGAGTGGCTAATGGAGCAAAGACCAACATTGGGGCATGATCATGTACTCCAGACTTCTCTGTCATTCCTTCGGATACTACAAAGTTGTCCTAGGAATGAATTTCTTGGAGCAAGCAAGAGCATTCCCAATGTCATTCGCCAATAGCTTGTGCATCACGGAAGGGAGTCAAGTTGCTCAGTACCGATGATAAAATTAAGCAAGCAAGGATCTAAAATGCTATTGGCAATCCAGCTCAAGAATGGCATTGTACGAGACAAGGGGGACAACTTGACTATCTTTCATGATACCAATGAGGGAGAAAAAACCCAAGGAGTTGGGATGTCAAGGAGAGTGGTGGAGGTTCCTAATACACCACCGCTAAGAAAGAAGAAAAATGGCTTAACAAGGTTGGAGGCAAGTGCTAAGCCAACAGCCAGGAAGACTTGTTGTAGGACACGCATCTCCCATAACACCAAGGAGAAACCAAAGTTTGCCAAGTCGGGGCAAAATCGATAAGGCGATTTCGAAGGTGCAGGGGAAGGCGCAATGAGGGCATTGTGAGTTTAAGTGGGGGAGAGTGTCACGCTCCGCCACATTCTGAAATTTGCAAGGCAAACTTGAGAAGAAAGATTCGAGAGAAGACCAGATTGTGGATAGCCATCCAAGAGATTCTAGAAGATTCTACCCAATTCTAGAGAATGTGAGAAGGAAATGCTCAAGAATAACCTAGAATGTTCTAGGGCTACGTGTGTAAAAAGAGAGGAATGTAAAACTCTCTAGAAACAAGAATAATTTAATGTGTTCTAGAATGTTCCATTAGGCTTAGAGGGGGCTATAAATAGGAGTCCCTCCCCTCTTTTGTAATCACCCAAGAATTGAATCAAAGCTTTCAAGTATTCAAGTGTGAAGTGTTCTTTTCTCTCTACTCTTCTTTTTAAGAGTGCTTGGTGCTCACAAGTCCAAGCGTTGTGAGGATTATGTTGATTTAGTGTTAAAAGAAAGCATTAAAGCCGCACGGGTGACTTGGGAAAAGTTAGTCCGTGACACTGGCTATCTACATGAATCACTAAGCATTGTCACCGCTGATAACATTAAAAGTTATCCGCCCAGGAATTTATAGACATCAATAAGAATGCACTAGAGCGCGGTATGAAATCTTATCTAGAGCACTAAAAATAACACCTCATGTTTATAGGGAATTTCATAGCAAAAAATGCTCAATATTTCACAGTATATATATGGTCCATCAAAAAATAGCATGAATCACAATTCAACCACAACCTAACAAAGAATTGAACCTCACCAATGGAATGGGTTTCCGAGGAATCGGCTTGATATGAACATCTCCTTCATCAACTTCACCATCAGACACAATCTCCTCATCATCATCCTCACTATGACAATCATCAATTACCGGTTCAGTGGTTCCAGACACCAGATCCTTGGCAATATACCCATTCTCGGTGAGAATTCTTATAACTTTCTCTTCCAGAACAGAAAGAGCCTTTCTTCTTGGTATTTTTCTACTTATTTGTAAAGCTTCCACTAGTTCATAACTTGAAATATCCTGCATTGGTAAGATATATTAAATGAAATATCAGAAAGAACATGAAAATGACCATCATTTTCTTTGATCTCCTCCCCCAACTTCTTCTCAAGGAAAGATGACAACGACATTCAGAAATGAATGCATAATTATAAATAATGTTTACATACATACCACTTAATTCCTATGTACTTGCATATCTAACACCTATACTCTACCTATGCAAGGAAAGGTGTATTTCAGTTTTAAAAGTAAAAATAGTGGTATTTTTTATGTGATATGAAAGATTTGAGAGATATAAATGTAATAATTAAATTTCAGGTATTAGATATATAAATACATAATAATTGGGTCGACGCAGTGATTAAGAATTCAAAGATTATAACATTAACTCAACCAAGTCATGCTTAAAGGCTAAAGATTAATGTAACAGCATACCAAACATCTTGAAAAGAAAGTCACCATAAATTAAGGCATCATTGAATTAACTTTTTCTTTTAAAAAATCACTCGATGCTTGAGCACTTTTAACATTGTTAATTACTTAGAATAAAAATAAACATGAAATTTCCACAATGAAAAAAATTTTAAATCTGAAAAGCTTTGTCATCAATATTAAGAGGAACCATTTTTTCCAGTGCTAACATGCTGGAACAGAATGCATCTATTTTGCAGGTCTAAATGAATCATTAAATCTAAAATATTTCCATTTTACCCAAGGAAAGACAGAACATTTTCATACTTCAACATGTCTATAAAGCTCATCCGGCGGTAATTTAATTGCATCGACCATTTTTAGCTTTCCACATTTCTTGACTAAAGTTTCAACTTCCCTGCAAATCTCACGAACTGCAGCCTGCACGACATCATTAAAAAGTGAAGTTAGTGACAGATAATGCAATCACAAACCAAGCTTCATCTCAAATTAAGAATATGTCACACCACAATAAAACGTATGAAACCATGCAATCTGAATGTAATAAAGAAAAGAGAGGACTTTTCAGATACAAGCAGGAAAAAAACCCATTCAGTCAAAACAAACATACAAATTAATTTAAAAATCAAATAGATGGAAATCATAAAATTCCTAACAAAAGAGAACTGCGATTCACAAAAAAAAAAATAAAAAAAGACATAAAAAATTAGGAGAAAAAAGATTGATTAATCCCCAGCTGAAAATAATATAAAGAGAATAAATATTGAATTTACCCATATGCTTTAGCAAAAGAAAAACCCACACAAAAAATATTGACTTTATCCATAAATGAAACAGAATGATGAAAGAAATAGGGCAGTCAACAAAACCGGTTGCATTTTAAATGATAAATTACAAAGTAAAACCACAAAAAGCACATTTAACAGAAAATTAGCATACATGCCCAATTTCCATAGCTTGAAGCAACTTCTCCTCGGCAAGAAAGTTGCAAAACCCCTGAAAAAAAATTGAAATTAAGCTCATTTAAGTAGAACTATTTGAATATGCAAGAAAAGATACAAGACTAAAATATTGAGAAAATTTTTATATTCTTGTAATTTATAAAAATGATGATTTGAAGACTGAGAGTTCGTTTGGGGCCACTTATTTTCCACTTCGCAGCCCCAAATCACGAATATTCTCTTTTTTTTTTTTTGTTTGAGAGCGGTGNCCATAAACAGAACATTTAACAGAAAATTAGCATACATGCCCAATTTCCATAGCTTGAAGCAACTTCTCCTCGGCAAGAAAGTTGCAAAACCCCTGAAAAAAAATTGAAATTAAGCTCATTTAAGTAGAACTATTTGAATATGCAAGAAAAGATACAAGACTAAAATATTGAGAAAATTTTTATATTCTTGTAATTTATAAAAATGATGATTTGAAGACTGAGAGTTCGTTTGGGGCCACTTATTTTCCACTTCGCAGCCCCAAATCACGAATATTCTCTTTTTTTTTTTTTGTTTGAGAGCGGTGTTGGCGGCCGCCCGCCGCTAAATTAGGCGGAACGCGGGCCGCGGGATTGACCCCGCGGCCTCGCGTTCTGATCTAATAATGCCGTTGTTGCCCCGGCTCCCCAGCATCTCGCGAACTCTTCTCCCCTGGCATATGGCGAAGCCGTGCTCGCAGCCTTGCCACCTCCGATCGCAAGGGTGCTTTATCTGTTCGGGGGTGCTTGCAAGGGTGAGTCGAGGAGCTTCATCCTCCTTCATCGCACCGTCTTCTACAGTTTTCTTCCCCCTCCCATTGTCCAAACAGTAAGAAACCTTCTCCTTTATCTGATCATTAATGCAAGGGTTTTATTTGATCAAACATCAAGACCTGCAATTTCCTGAGTTTCCTGTTCTTTGGCTATAACTTTCTTATTGCTTTTAAACTTTTTTGTGGTTATTAACTTTTCACTATGTATCTTTTAAAGAATTATAGCTGTAAGCTGTCCGAATTCTTTTAGATGAAAAAAGTCTATAATATTTATGACAGCTACAAAAACTTTGCTTTTCAAAAATNGCCGCGGGATTGACCCCGCAGCCTCACGTTCTGATCTAATAATGTCGTTGTTTCCCCAACTCCCCAGCATCTCGCGAACTCTTCTCCCCTTACATCTGGCGAAGCCGTGCTCGCGCCCTCGCCACCTCCGATTGCAAGGGTGCTTTATCCGTTCGGGTGCTCGCAAGGGTGAGTCGAGGAGCTTCGCCCTCCTTCATCGCACCGTCTTCTACAATTTTCTTCACCTTCCCAATGTCCAAACAGTAAGAAACCTTCTCCTTTATCTGATCATTAATACAAGGGTTTTCTTTTTTTCTTTATTTGATCAAACATCAACACCTGCAATTTCCTGAGTTTCCTGTTCTTCGGCTATAACTTTCTTATTGCTTTTAAAATTTTTTGTGGTTATTAACTTTTCACTATGTACCTTTTAAAGAGTTATAGCTGTAAGATGTCCGAATTCTTTTAGATGAAAAAAGTCTATAATATTTATGACAGCTACAAAAACTTTGCTTTTCAAAAATGGTACCAAACAAATTTTGCTACGAACCACATTCATCACAAATGGTCCACAAAGCCTCAAACAAGTATTCAACAATTTGATTAATGGTTCCAAACTAGATAGCTTACACAAAATTGATATCAGGCCTATAATCATTCGGATAGCAAGCCAACATGATCAATTCAAAGAGGCATATCACTTTCATCGACCAGAACAATCCAAAATATGCTAGATCTATTAGTTCTGCTTTAGAAGCCGTGGACAGATCAGTTGACTATTAGAATGAAAACAGAGTTTCGGATGAGCCTTTACACAAATTTTCAAAGCTCAATTATCTGGAGGAGAAAAAATTTTGGTGGGTAAACTATGAAATGATTCAACCTTTAGTAGAACGGATTGATATATTCATACGGATTTCTGAACTCATGTACAAATTCAATGTATTCAGCCTTGCTAGCATAACCATGCATGATTTCCTTTTATTATTTTTAGCTTCTTTTGTAAGACAAGTAATCTCTAAAATCTTACACATAATTTTTCTCATAATTAATTATTTGATGAGTCCCTCATTTGTTTCTTCTCATAGAGCTATATTGTAAGATGCGAAGTATTTGTTACATTTTATATAAACTCCATCGAATGTGTCGACGGAGATCCATGTCATTCGCCAATCACGGTCCTCGTGTTTTAATTTGGCTATGGTTTTCATGAATTGTGGTTTTTTCCTTTTCTTTTATCACTTTCGGTATTCACTGTTAAGTTAGTTGTGCATCTGAATTTTTGAATTGTTTATAATTGAAATTATGCTTCAAAAGTATCAAAAATATCACAGTCACAGTTCTGTTTTAAATTGTTTCACCAAATAGGGATAGCATGGTCATTTTTTCCAGAAACAGCTGCCCCACAGTTATTTTCACATAGTTGCACCAAACAGTCAGTCAGCTTCCCCGCAGCAGCTTCCTGGGGCCTGCAACTGAAAAGTTGAGAAGCTGTAGCTGCGCCAAACAGAGCCTATCCTCACCCTAAGAATAAGGATAAGGCTTTGGTAAATAACAACAAAGAAGATGTGAATCACTCAATATTGCCTTTGGGTTTTGAATTACACCCACTATGTGTCGCTTCAGAACCTATCTGAGTTGTGTTCAGTTTTTTGTTTTGCTTTCTATTTTTTAAAAAAAAAAAACACTCTTATATGATTTTGTTTTCACTAGAAACATATATGGATGGCCTTTTCATGCTTTCATATTTCAAAATCATCAATGAAAATTACAGAAATCATAGTGAAAATTAGATAGAGGAGCATTTTGTCAACTAAGAATTTGGAGTTCATATATGAATAATGGTGAGGTTGTATATGATACCGGTATAATCCGAGAATGCACAAATACGATTATTATTGCTATAATTCAGAACGAAACACAAGGGTTCATAAAACTGGAAATAAAATGACATGAATAAAAAAGGGACACTAGGGCGATAGCGCAAAGAATAGACTTCAGCTAGACAGCAGGTGCATTTGATTAAAGCGGTGTTGGCAGCAAGCAAGCGATGGAAAAGAGGGGATACGACAACAGTGAGAAGGGTCCTAGCGGCAACAGAGAAGGAATATGAGGAACGGCGACGACTGGAAAAACACAGATTGAATCTAGTGGCGGCAGGGACGACCAGGTGAGTTTGGCGACAGTAGGATGGAGATGCGGGCAAGCTGGCGGGTAGTAGAGGAGGTTCTAGCTGGGCGGCAAGCAAGAAGAGCATAGGAATATTAGGCGGCAGTAAGAAAGAGGATTATGGCGCAAGCTTGACGAGATAATTACCACCTCGGAGCAGGACACAGCCAAAGCACCACCCGTCCTTAGATACAACCATAATAAGGGAGAGAAGCCTAATGGTAGCAACTCTAAAAACAGAGCAAGACAAAACTGAATTCTAAACTCAACATCACTTTTATAATAGCAGATAGACATGAAAGGGAAAAGAATGGGGGAGACTCTGGCGACAAGACTTACCGAAAGGAAAAAGAATTGAACGGACCAGTCCAACCTCCTGCTAGACTGGAGCTTCAGCTTTGGTTGAACCCTTGGCCGGTTCAACCCAAAAAGTACCCGCGTCAGTCTTCCGGAGTTGAGGGAGCTTCAACTTCATCCCTCGAAACATTTGCATCTTTATAATATAGGGTCAGATCCACAACATTGAAAGTGGTTGAAACATTATAGTCTCTTGGCAAGTCGATCTAGCAGACATTCATTCATTCAGCTTTTGAAATATTCTAAAAGGTACATCTGCTCTGGGTTTGAATTTTCTAAATGCTCCTATGGGGAATCTCGCTTTCTTCAGCTTGATCCATATTAGATCTCCTTCTTTAAAGATCACATTATCCTTGTCTTGTTCGCTTGTGCCTGATACTTATGATTCTGCTTAAGGATCTCTCTTCTGACCTCTTCGTGGAGTTTCTGAATCACGTACACCAGTTCGTCCGCATCCTTACTAATCTCTGACGTCGATAGGAGTGGTACTAATTCAAGTGGAGTAGGAGGGTTGAGCCCATACACAATCTCAAACCGGGTGCAACCTGTAGTTTGACTCACAGATCTATTACAAACTCGGCCTGAGCTAGAATCCATCCCCACTACTTTATATTATTTCTAACAAAGCATCTCATCAAATTTACAAGGGTCGTGTTTACTACCTTCGTCCGATCGTCTGTCTAGAGGTGAGCTGTCGAATTGAATTGGAGCTTAGTGCATAATTTTTCCCACAAAATTCTCTAGAAGTGACTTAGGAACTTTAACATCCCTGTCTGAAGTGATGGTTCAGGGTATCATGTGCCTCACAATCTCCCTGAAATACAAAGCAGCGACATGTGACGTGTCCAGTATTCAGTGGCATGATACGCAATGTGTCATCTTCGAGAATCGATCTACCATTACCATGACTGAGTCTTAATTTCATTGTTTTCTCAGAAATCCCGCCACAAATTTCATGTTAACGTCAACCAATGACACATCTCGTACTAATAATAGAGTGAATAACCTTGCATTTCCCCCCTGATTCTGGCTATATGACAAATCCTGCATTGCTTGAAGTGACGCTCCAAATCTCTCGCTAGTTGGGGCCAAAAAAAAAAGTTTTCACAAATGTGATAGTCTTGACCCTGCCAAAAATGTCTAGCGAGTCCTCCACTGTGGCTTTCCTGAACAACAAACTCCTTCAACGAACATCAAGGAATGCAAAGCTTACTATAGCAGAATAAGTATCCATCTACTCTGTAGTATTAACCGAAAGGCTTTTCTCCAGACACTGTTTCCAGATTTTCCCAAAATACCCGTCTGCCTCGTAAAGCTACTTTACTATCTCAAAGCCCATGATGTTCAGCTGCAATGCAATGATCAAAGAGTGATGGCGGCTAAGCGCATCTAAAACAAGGTTCTGACTCCCTACCTAGTGTTTATGCACAATTGGAACGACGCAAAAAACTCAACCCAAGTCGTGTTTCAGCCTTCAATTTACTCGGGTTAATCAATAATTTCAAAGTTCATGGTCCGTGAACTCATTTTTCAGCAAGAGCTCCAATGCTCAAGAGCTCTCACAATATCATAAAACTCCTTATCAAATGTCAAGTATTTTCTCCTGTAATCATTCAGCTTCTAACTAAAAAAGGCAATAGAGTGACCTCCCTGACTCAGCACTGCGCCTATCCCCACGCTGGATGTATCCC
Source organism: Phalaenopsis hybrid cultivar (assembly GCA_002079205.1). Classification (NCBI taxonomy): domain Eukaryota; kingdom Viridiplantae; phylum Streptophyta; class Magnoliopsida; order Asparagales; family Orchidaceae; genus Phalaenopsis; species Phalaenopsis hybrid cultivar. The sequence continues at coordinate 23,630 of JXCR01098964.1, forward strand.
TTCCCTGGCTCAACATTGCTTCTATTCCCACGCCGAATACATTCAGCTTCTTTTTAGTTCACTGAAACTATTTTGAGCTGCCTCGGTCCACTGGAATTTATCTCCCTTCAAAAGATTTGTCAAAGAGGTGGTGATGGTACAAATGCTTTCGATGAATCGCTTGTAAAACGACACTAATCCCAGAAACTACCTCGACTCGATGAATGACTATAGTGCGGTCCAGCTCACAATGGCCTCAATTTTAGTTGGACTAATTTGAATGGTTGCATTAAACACGATATAACCCAATAAACACACTTGATCTATCATAAAATTGCATTTCTTTAGATGGGCATATAGATTTTATGTACACAATACCTCGAACACTGATCTCAGGTGTTGAAAATGGTCCTCAGATCGGTTGTACACCAGAATATAGTCAAAATAGACCACCAAAAATTTCTCAACGTGAGCTCGGAATACCTGATTCACCAACCTCACAAAAGTATTGGGCACGTTTAACAATCTGAAGGGCATAACGGTCCACTTGCACAAAACATCTTGTGCCTTGAACGCGGTCTTCCACTGTTTCCTGATCCCATTTGAATCTGGTGATACCCACTGCATAGATCGATCTTAGAAAAGATGGTGGCTCTATGCAACTAGTCTAAGAGATCGTCCAGGTGAGGAATGGAAAACTAATATTTGATGGTAATCTTGTTGATGACCCTACTATCAATGCACATCTGCTATGAACCGTCCATCTTGGGTATCATTAAGAAGAGGACAGCACACGGACTAGTACTCTCTTTGACCAAACCTCTCGCGATAAGAAATGTACTTGTCGCTACAACTCCTCGTAATCAGCAGGTCTCAATCTACAGGTGGGTCGGTTCGGCAACACTCAACCTGGTATAAGATTTATGACGTGCTAAATGTCCTTCGATGGTGGTAGTCCTTATGGAAGACTATCAGTCATCACATCCTGAAAGTCATGTATTAGTGGTTGTTGTGGTTCTGGTATATCAATCTCCTTGTTTCCCTCTAATAGGACTAATGTCAATGTCACTGAAGCATCTAAAATAGATTACATGAAGGTGGCCCTTGAGACTAACGCTTCATTTGTGTTGCCTACAAATCTCACGTAATTAACATGTAATAATATGACACATTTCCCATCCTTTTTGAAAGAGTAAATATTCTTGAAGTTGTCTTGCTGCATATTGCAGTCAAACTGTCAAGACCAACCCAATATAATATGACATGCGACCATCAGAATCACATCACACCACACTTGCTCCTATAACTAATCCCGAATTTAGAATTCAACCAAGCACCATTGATCTTACGTGTATCTCGTTTCCCTTCTTCAACCAGTTAAGGAAGTAGGACTGGGGATGTTTTTGTGTGACCAATCCCAACTTATTCACCATTAGAGTGGACACAATATTTACATAACTCCCACCGTCGATGATCAAGTTGCAAACCTTGCCCATTACCATACACTTGATGTGGAAGATACTGCGGCTCAACCATGATTGATCTCACTCCAGCTCTGACTGCAGAACTATACGAATGATTAACAATTCTCCCTCGTCCCCTTGGAGTTGAAGTTCTTCCTCTGGATTATCCTCTAACTTCTCGTCCGCAATCTTTTCGACGATGCCTTAATCGATGGATGCGACAACTCGGCTTGTGAGGAACCTTTGTCAGTCGTGATAGCTATAGGCGGTTGTCTGATCGAACGATGTTGCTTGATTAATGATTGTTGTCTGCACTATTTTTGTTATATTTCTACCTTCAATGCTAAAGTTTGAACATCCCCTAATATCCAGTATGGTTGTAATTTCACAATATTGCTAATAGCAAACTTCAGACCTCCTAAGCAGAGAACTATAGCTAGATTATGGTGCGAGCTTGACGAGATAATCACCACCTCAGAGCAAGATACACCCATAACACCACCTGTCCTCGGATACAAACCTGACGAGGGAGAGACACCCAAAGTAAAAGAAGTCGGTTGGACAGGTCTAACCTCCTATTGGACTGGGACTCTTGCTTTGGTTGAACCATTGGTCGGTTCAGCCTAGCAAGCATCCGCATCAGTGTAAGATCATGAAAAAAAAAAGAAAATAAGGCATTGGATGGCAAGTTGACTCCTTTCAGTGATCCATATGGACAGACATAAATGGCATGAATACAGAGGATATCAACATCTAACTCAAAATCCAAACTAAACTAATCCTATTGAACTTAGATGATCCTGAAGCAACTCTGTGTTCCTCCTAAAACCATCAGTCAAAAAATGAGCAAGCAACTAGAAAGAAATGTGACCTAATACTTCAGAAGGATGGTATGGATTCAAACACTTATGGACTATAAACTGAAGTGGCACTGAACAACAAAAAAGGAAAAAAGATCAAAATAACTATCAAAACTCCACTAAATTGCATTACCCCAATCATGCTTCTAGAACAAGCCAAAGCAACAGTTTTATATGATGGCGACCAGCCAATCACAGCCTCTGTGAGTCGCCATAATAGTTTTCAAAAATTGTATTAGCTGATGTAACTAGGGACATTTATTTTATGTTCTTTAAATTATTTTTAATGTTTTCTTTAAATAGGTATAATAGTGTAATTACATCCTCAGAAATCACTACATGAAAGCTTAGGATTTACCGGCTGAAATATTGGCTAAGTTTTTTTTTTTTTGGTTGCTAAATTAGCGGTTGATTGTGTGACTGAATATTTCATCAATGATTGCTGCTGATATTGCAAAATTTCAGTACCAAATAATTAGCGGCTGAAGTTTCGGCGTATAAAAAAAACTAACTTAGATGCCACTAGTTTACCAGTTGAATTCAGTTGAGAAGAATTAATGGCTAAAAGTTTATCTGGTAGTCGACCGCAAAGTCTAATGAATAGTTATTGGTTTAATTTTCCCACATCTGCCGTCTCCCTTGTATTACTCTCTCTTTACCGATCTTACTCTTGTACTCTACTTCTTTCATTTTATGCTTCCCAAATAAACGCTCTCTCCCAATTTTCTTGGAGCATCTTTTAGTCATTATTGCACATGCTCTAATTAAGCTACTTTCTACAACCTTTGATTGAGAAAATGATACCCCGTTTTCCTTTATATACAATTATGATGCAAATATTCTCCTTATGTTACCACAAATTCTCATTTTTATCCGGATTCTTTGTTGCTGAATACTCGGATCCAAAAACATATCCAGTCTTATTAATGTTTCATACAGGGCGGAATGATACCGCAATGCAGAAAAATATGTCAGAAGCTTACTTCTATCATCATGATAGCACTGTCAGTTCCAGCTAGCATCAGATCAAGCTCTGATGACTCCATCNCAGATAATGCAATCACAAACCAAGCTTCATCTCAAATTAAGAATATGTCGCACCACAATAAAATGTACTTAACCATGCAATCTGAGGGTAATAAAGAAAAGAGATGACTTTTCAGATACAAGCAAGAAAAAAACCCATTCAGTCAAAACCAACATACAAATTAATTTAAAAATCAAATAGATGGAAATCATAAAATTCCTAAAAAAAAGAACTGCGATTTACAAAAAAAAAAAAGACATAAAAATTAGGAGAAAAAAGATTCATTAATTCCCAGCTGAAAATAATATAAAGAGAATAATTATTGAATTTATCCATATGCTTTAGCAACAGAAAAACCCACACAAAAAATATTGACTTTATCCAAAAATGAAACAGAATGATGAAAGAAATAGGGCAGTCAACAAAAAAACAGTTGCATTTTAAATGATAAATTACAAAGTAAAATCACAAACAGCATATTTAACAGAAAATTAGCATACATGCCCAATTTCCATAGCTTGAAGCAACTTCTCCTCGGCAAGAAAGTTGCAAAACCCCTGAAAAAAAATTGAAATTAAGCTCATTTAAGTAGAACTATATGAATATGCAAGAAAAGATACAAGACTAAAATGTTGAGAAAATTTTTATATTCTTGTAATTTATAAAAATGATGATTTGAAGATTGAGGGTCCGTTTGGGGCCGCTTATTTTTCGCTTCGCAGCCCCAAATCGTAAAGTTTCTCTCTTTTTCTTTTTTTGTTTGAGTGCGGTGTTGGCGGTCGCCCGCCGCTAAATTAGGCAGAACGCGGGCCGCGGGATTGACCCCGCGGCCTCGCGTTCTGATCTAATAATGTCGTTGTTGCCCCGACTCCCCAGCATCTCGCGAACTCTTCTCCCTTAGCATCTGGCGAAGTCGTGCTCGCGCCCTCGCCACCTCCGATCGCAATGGTGCTTTATCTGTTCGGGTGCTCGCAAGGGTGAGTCGAGGAGCTTCATCCTCCTTCATCGCATCGTCTTCTACAGTTTTCTTCCCCCTCCCATTGTCCAAACAGTAAGAAACCTTCTCCTTTATCTGATCATTAATGCAAGGGTTTTCTTTTTTTCTTTATTTGATCAAACATCAAGACCTGCAATTTCCTGAGTTTCCTGTTCTTTGGCTATAACTTTCTTATTGCTTTTAAAAATTTTTGTGGTTATTAACTTTTCACTATGTATCTTTTAAAGAATTATAGCTGCGAGCTGTCCGAATTCTTTTAGATGAAAAAATCTATAATATTTATGACAGCTACAAAAACTTTGCTTTTCAAAAATGGTACCAAACAAATTTTGCTACGAACCACATTCATCACAAATGGTCCACAAAGCCTCAAACAAGTATTCAACAATTTGATTAATGGTTCCAAACTAGATAGCTTACACAAAATTGATATCAGGCCTATAATCATTCGGATAGCAAGCCAACACGATCAATTCAAAGAGGCATATCACTTTCATCGACCAGAACAATCCAAAATATGCTAGAACTATTAGTTCTGCTTTAGAAGCCGTGGACAGATCAGTTGACTAATAGAATGAAAACAGAGTTTCGGATGAGCCTTTAGACAAATTTTCAAAGCTCAATGATCTGGAGGAGAATAAATTTGGTGGGTAGACTATGAAATGATTCAACCTTTAGTAGAATGAAATGATACATTGATACGTTCTGTTTTCTGAACTCATGTACAAATTCAATGTATTCAGCCTTGCTAGCATAACCATGCATGATTTCCTCTTATTATTTTTAGCTTCTTTTGTAAAACAAGTAATCTCTAAAATCTAACACATATTTTTTCTCATAATTAATTATTTGATGAGTCCCTCATTTGTTCCTTCTCATAGAGTTATATTGTAAGATGCGAAGTATTTGTTACATTTTATATAAACTCCATCGAATGTGTCGACGAAGATCATGTCATTCGCCAATCACGGTCCTCGTGTTTTAATATGGCGATGGTTTTCATGAATTGTGGTTTTTCCCTTTTCTTTTATCACTTTCGGTATTCACTGTTAAGTTAGTTGTGCATCTAAATTTTTAAACAGTTTATAAGTGAAATTATGCTTCAGAAGTATCAAAAATATCACGGTCACAGTTCTATTTTAAATTGTTTTACCAAACAGGGGTAGCATGGCCATTTTTCCAGAAACAGCTGCCCCACAGTTGTTTTCACATAATTGCACCAAACAGTCAGCCAGCTTCCCCGCAGCAGCTTCCTGGGGCCTGCAGCTGAAAAACTGAGAAGCTGCAGCTGTGCCAAACAGAGCCCGAGCCTCACCCTAAGAGTAAGGATAAGGCTTCGGTAAATAACAACAAAGAGGATGTGAATCACTCAATAGAGCCTTTTGGTTTTGAATTACACCCACTATGCGTCGCTTCTCAACCTATCTGAGTTGTGTTTAGTTTTTGTTTTGCTTTCTACTTTTTAAAGAAAAAACACTCTTATATGATTTTGTTTTCCCTAGAAACATATCTGGATGGGTCCCTTTTCATGCTTTCATATTTCCAAATCATCAATGAAAATTAGATAGAGGAGCATTATGTCAACTAAGAATTTGGAGTTCACAAATGAATAATGGTGAGGTTGTATATGATACCAGTATAATCCGAGAATGCGCAAATACGATTATTATTGCTAGAATTCAGAAAGAAACACAAGGGTTCATAAAAATGGAAATAAAATGACACGAATGAAAAAGAAACACTAGGGCAATAGCGCAAAGAATAGACTTCAGCTGGATAGCAAGTGCAATGGCAGCAAGCAAGCGATGGGAAAGAGGAGATACGACAACAATTAGAAGGGTCCTAGCGGCAACAGGGAAGAAATATGAGGGATGGCGACAACTGGAAAAACACAGATTGAATCTAGTGGCGGCAGGGACGACCAGGTGAGTCGGGCGGCAGTAGGATGGAGATCTGGGCAAGCTGGCGGGTACTAGAGGAGGTTCTAGCTGCGCGGCAAGCAAGAAGAGCATAGGAATATTAGGCGGCAATAGGAAAGAGGATTATGGCACAAGCTTGACGAGATAATTACCACCTTTGAGCAGGATACAGCCAAAACACCACCCGTCCTTGGATACAACCATAATAAGGGAGAGAAGCCTGATGGTAGCAACTCTAAAAACAGAGCAAGACAAAACTGAATTCTAAACTCAACATCACATTTATAATTGCTGAAAGACAAGAAAGGGAAAAGAATAGGGGAGACTCAGGCGACAAGACTTACCGAAAGGAAAAAGAATCGAACGGACCGGTCCAACCGCTTGCTAGACCGGAGCTTCAGCTTTGGTTGAACCCTTGGTCGGTTCAACCCAAAAAGTACCCGCGTCAGTCTTCCGGGGCTGCGAGAGCCTCTACTTCATCCCTCGAAACATCTGCATCTTTATAATACAGGTTCAAGATCCACACCATTGAACGTGGCTGAAACATGATAGTCTCTTGGCAGGTCGATCTAGCAGACATTCATTCATTCAGCTTTTGAAATATTCTAAAAGGTACATCTGCTCTAGGTTTGAGTTTTCTAAATGCTCCTATGGGGAATCTCGCTTTCTTCAGCTTGATTCATATTAGATCTCCTTCTTTAAAGATCACATTATCCTTGTCTTGTTCTCTTGTGCCTAATACTTATGATTCTGCTTAAGGATCTCTTTTCTGACCTTTTTGTGGAGTTTCTGAATCATGTACACCTGTTCTTCCGCATCCTTACTAATCTCTGACGTCGATAAGAGTGGTACTAATTCAATTGGAGTAGGCGGGTTGAGCCCATACACGATCTCAAACCGGGTGCAACCTATAGTTTGGCTCACAGATCTGTTACAAACTCGGTCTAAGCTAGAATCCATCCCCACTACTTTATATTATTTCCAACAAAGCATCTCTGCAAATTTACAAGGGTCATGTTTACTACCTTCGTCTGATCGTCTGTCTAGAGGTGAGCTGTCGAATTGAATTGGAGCTTAGTGCATAATTTTTCCCACAAAATTCTCTAGAAGTGACTTAGGAACTTTAACATCCCTGTTTGAAGTGATGGTTCAGGGTATCATGTGCCTCACAATCTCCCTGAAATACAAAGCAACGACATGTGACGTGTCCAGCATTCAGTGGCATGATACGCAATGTGCCATCTTCGAGAATCGATCTACCATTACCATGACTGAGTCTAAATGTCATTGTTTTCTCAGAAGTCCCGCCACGAATTTCATGTTAACGTCAACCAATGGCACATCTCGTACTGGTAATAGAGTGAATAACCCTGCATTTCCCCCCTGATTCTGGCTATATGACAAATCCAGCATTGCTTGAAGTGACGCTCCAAATCTATCGCTAGTTGGGGCCAAAAAAAAAAAAGCTTTCACAAATGTGATAGCCTTGTCCCTGCCAAAAATGTCTATCGAGTCCTCCATTGTGACTTTCCTGAACAACAAACTCCCTCAACGAACATCAAGGAATGCAAAGCTTACTCTAGCAGAATAAGTATCCATCTACTCTGTAGTATTAACCGGTAGGCTTTTCTCCAGACACTGTTTCCAGATTTTCCCAAAATACCTGTCTGCCTCATAAAGCTCTTTTACTATCTCAAAGCCCATGATGTCCGGCTGCAATGCAATGATCAAAGAGTGATGGCGGCTAAGCGCATCTACAACAAGGTTCTGGCTCCCTACTTTGTGTTTATGCACAGTTGGAACAACGCCAAAAACTCAACCCAAGTCATGTTTTAGCCTTCAATTTACTCGGGTTATTCAATAATTTCAAGAGTTCATTGTCCGTGAACTCATTTTTCAGCAAAGGCTCCAATGCTCATGATCTCTCACAATATCATAAAACTCCTTATCGTATGTCGAGTACTTTTTCCTGGAATCATTCAGCTTCTAAGTAAAAAAGGCAATAGGGTGACCTCCCTGACTCAGCACTGCGCCTATCCCCACGCTGGATGTATCCCTTCCCTAGCTCAACGTTGCTTCTATTCCCACGCCGAATACATTCAGCTTTTTTTTTAGTGCACTGAAACTATTCTGAGCTGCATCGGTCCACTGGAATTTATCTCCCTTCAAAAGATTTGTCAAAGAGGTGGTGATGGTACAAAAGCTTTTGATGAATCGCTTGTAAAACGACGTTAATCCCAGAAATTGCCTCAGCTCGATGAATGACTATAGCGCGGTCCAACTCACAATGGCCTCGATTTTAGTTGGACTAATTTGAATGGCTGCATTAAACACGATATAACCCAAAAAATACATTTGATCTATCACAAAGTTGCATTTCTTTGGATGAGCATATAGACTTTATGCACACAATACCACGAACACTGATCTCAGGTGTTGGAAATGGTCCTCAGATTGGTTGTACACCGAAATATAGTCAAAATAGACCACCACAAATTTCTCAATGTGAGCTCGGAATACCTGATTCACCAACCTCATAAAAGTATTGGGCACGTTTGACAATCTGAAGGGCATAACGGTCCACTTGTACAAACCATCTTGTGCCTTAAACGTGGTCTTCCACTGTCTCCTGATCCCATTTGGATCTGGTGATACCCACTGCATAGATCGATCTTAGAAAAGATGGTGGCTCTATGCAATTGGTCTAAGAGATCGTCCAGGTGAGGAATGGAAAACTAATATTTGATGGTAATCTTGTTGATGACCCTATTATCAATGCACATCCGCTATGAATCGTCCATCTTGGGTACCATTAAGAAGAGGACAGTACACGGACTAGTACTCTCTTTGACCAAACCACTCGCGACAAGAAATGTACCTGCCGCTACAACTCGTAATACGTAGGTTTCAATCTACAGGTGGGTCAGTTCGGCAACACTAAACCTGGTATAAGATTTATGACGTGCTAAATGTCCTTCGATGGTGGTAGTCCTTAGGGAAGACTATTAGTCATCATATCCTGGAAATCATGTATTAGTGGTTGTAGTGGTTCTGGTATATCACTCTCCTTGTTTCCCTCTAATAGGACTAATGTCAATGCCACTGAAGCATCTCAAATAGATTACATGAAGGTGGCCCTTGGGACTAACGCTTCCTCTGTGTTGCCTACACATCTCACGTCCTTAACATGTAATAATATGACACATTTCCCATCCTTTTTGAAAGAGTAAATATTCTTGAAGTTGTCTTAATGCATATTGCAGTCAAACTGTCAAGGCCAACCCAATATAATATGACATGTGTCCATCAAAATCACATCACACCACACTTGCTTCTATAACTAATCCCAAATTTAGAATTCAACCAAGAACTGTTGATCTTACGTGTATCTCGTTTCCCTTCTTCAAATAGTTAAGGAAGTAGGACTTGGGATGTTCAGTGTGACCAATCCCAACTTTTTCACCATTAAAGTGGACACCATATTTACATAACTCCCACTGTCGATGATCAAGCTGCAAACCTTGCCCATTACCATACACTTGATGTGAAAGATACTGCGATCTCAACCATGATTGATCTCACTCTAGCTCTGACTGCAGAACTATACGAATGATTAACAATTCTCCCTCATCCCCTTGGAGTTGAAGTTCTTCCTTTGGACTATCCTCTAACTTCTCGTCCGCAACCTTTTCGACGATGCCTTAATCGATGGATGCGACAACTCGGCTTGTGAGGAACCTTTGTCAGTCGCGATAGCTATAAGCGGTTGTCTGATCGAACAATGTTGCTTGAATGATGATTGTTGTCTGCTCTATTTTTGTTATATTTCTACCTTTAATGCTAAAGTTTGAACATCCCCCAATATCCAGTATGGTTGTAATTTCACAATATTGCTAATAGCAGACTTCAGACCTCCTAGGCAGAGAACTATAGCTGGATTATGGTGCGAGCTTGACGAGATAATCACCACCTCAGAGCAAGATACACCCAGAACACCACATGTCCTCGGATATAGCCCTGACGAGGGAGAGACCCAAAGTAAAAAAAGTCGGTTGGACCAGTCTAACCTCCTATTGGCCTGGAACTCCTGCTTTGGTTGAACCATTGGTCGGTTCAGCCAAGCAAGCATCCGCGTCAGTGTAAGATCATGAAAAAAGAAAATAAGGTATTGGATTTGCAAGTTGACTCCTTTCAGTGTTCCATATGGACAGACATAAACGGCATGAATGCAGAGGATATCAACATCTAACTCAAAATCCAAACTAAACTAATCCTATTGAACTTAGATGATCCTGAAGCAACTCTGTGTTCCTCCTGAAACCATCAGTTAAAAAATGAGCTAGCAACTAGAAAGAAATGTGACCTAATACTTCAGAAGGATGGTATGGATTCAACATTTATGGACTATAAACTGAAGTGGCACTGAACAACAAAAAAGGAATAAATATCAAAATAACTATCAAAACTCCACCAAATTGCATTACCCCAGTCATGCTTCTAGAACAAGCCAAAGCAACAGTTTTATATGATGGCGACCAGCCAATCACAGCCTCTGTGAGTCGCCATAATAGTTTTCAAAAATTGTATTAGCTGATGTAACTAGAGACATTTATTTTATGTTCTTTAAATTATTTTTAATGTTTTCTTTAAATAGGTATAATACTGTAATTGCATCCTCAGAAATCACTACATGAAAGCTTTGGATGAAAGCTTTGGATTTACTGGCTGAAATATTGGCTAAGTTTTTTTTTTTTCGGTTGCTAAATTAGTGGTTGTATGACTGAATATTTTATCAATGATTGCTGCTGATATTGCAAAGTTTCAGTACCAAATAATTAGCGGCTGAAGTTTCGGCATATAAAGAAAACTCACTTAGATGCTGCTAATTTACCAGTTGAATTCAGTTGAGAAGAATTAATGGCTAAAAGTTTATCCGGTAATCGACCGCAAAGTCTAATGAATAGTTATTGGTTTAATTTTCCCACATCTGCCGTCTCCCTTGTATTACTCTCTCTCTTTACTGATCTTACTCCTGTACTCTACATCTTTCATTTTATGCTTCCCAAATTAACGCTCTCTTCCGATTTTCTTGGTGCATCTTTTAGTCATTATTGCACATGCACTAATCAAGCTACTTTCTACAACCTTTGATTCAGAAAATGATACCCCGCTTTCCTTTACATACAATTATGATGCAAATATTCTCTCTTATGTTACCACAAATTCTCATTTTTATCCGAATTCTTTGTTGCTGAAAACTCGGATGCAAAAACATAGCCAGTCTAATTAATGTTTCATACAGTGCGGAATGATACCGCAATGCAGAAAAATATGTCAAAAGCTTACTTCTATCATCATGATAGCGCTGTCAGTTCCAGCTAGCATCAGATCAAGCTCTGATGACTCCATCTCTTTTGTAGTTGGGTTAACAATAAACTTATCACCGATCAGACCAATTCGAACTCCCGCTACTATTTTGGTGTTTGGAACTTCTGAGAGGGCTCTGCAAAAATAAATGAAAATTGATAATTTTAATAAAGAAATATCTAATTCAAGTAAATTCTAAGCAGACCTACACTGCTATGCCTGCTGCTGTAACAGCCAAACAATCTGGGGAATGAATGCCATCATAGCTGTAAACCTGTTAAAATAATGGGTAAATTAAGTCTATTAAAACAATGGGCAAATCATACATGAAACAACTATATAATCTCAGTTCCTTTCATCAAAGGATACCCACGCAATATGAGATCAGAATGGAAATAAAATTATGCCAACAACACATAAAAATGTGTACATCTCACGCAAAAAAGCAAGCAGCATAGAAGCATACCCATGAAAGAATCTGAGTTTCATGGTAGAAACCTTTTGGCATTGTGGGACGCAGAGGTCTATCTATCAATCTGCAAATAAGAACCTGCAAGTAGGCATCCAAATAACTTAATTTGCAGGATTCAGAAAATAAGAGAACAAAAAATTCAAGACAACCTTGGAAGGATACTTGCTTTTCCTTAATTGTTCATCTTTAAACCCATAGTCGTTGACTAAAAATCTATTTTCACCTATTTCACTTTTTTTGGGTATTTACATACATACCACCCAATTCCTATGTATTTACACATCCAACATCTAAACATTACTTTTTACATCTATACCACAAATTTTTTCATATAAAATCAAAAATATCAGTATTTTAACTTTTAAAATGTGAGAAACACCATTTCATTCATAGGTAAGGTGGCATGCATATACGTAAGAATTGAAGTTTAGTTGTTAGATATGTAAATACATAATAATATGTTTGTAAATCTTCCTACATATATATATATTTTTTTGGGAATCCAAGAAAACTAAATAGGTTGTTTCACTTCCTTTAAAACAACTCACACAAAACACAGAAGAAAACACAAGGTAAGAAAGGCCTTAATTTTAATGATACTGCTTAGCTTGTGTCCAAGCCATTCTAACTTCCATTTCGCTCCAAATACATGGGACGCGACTCGTCTCCAGTGTCCACCTTATTGGACATCCACGTCAATCTCTTGAAATTGGAGGAGCTTCGACCACATCCATCAAAGCTTCTATCTCTACACAGTAGTCACACCGACCTCTTGAAAGTAGAGAAAAGTTTGAAATCTCCCAGTAAATCCTTCTTACAAGAGTTGTCATTCCAAGACACAATCTTATAGAAAAAGTGTTCATCCTCTTTTGGCACAACCGGAGTTAGAGCTACATATAGTCGTAAATTCTCACAAGATTACTCTCGAGTCGTTAAATCTGTAATTTTCCTCTTCCACTCGTACTCGGCAGAGTGTTCTTGATAAAACAAGCACGTCAGAAAAAATCAACTCAGAAACGAAATATATAACAAACTAGACCACACAAGAGAGACCTCTTCTCTTTCTTCTCTGAAAGGACTTGGATCCCACTGTAAGATGTTCATTCCAGTTAAGCACCTAAGGTAATTTTTAACATCGCGGGTCATCCCTCCTGTTTGATCATTTGTCAGTGAGTACACTATTGAATTGATTGTATTGCCCAAATAACTCCATATAATCTTCCAAAAGTAGCTCAAGAGCATCTCATCTCTGACAAACTTGACTAGGGGCAACTTGTGTGGCGGACTATATATATGAAAAGTTTGAGATATTTTTATCTGAATTTGTCTTGTGTCTACTATTGGCTCGTCAAACTCATGGCTTTTTCGGACATTCAATGTCAATCCTGCTGAAGCTCCTCCCAACGCCTGCAAAAATGTTGTTTGTCGCACCACAACCTTATACTCTGCATGACATGACCATTACTTTCTAGAATAGACTCACTACATTCAGAATAGTTACTGTCAACTTAGATGAAATCTCTTTATTAAGTTCAACTGGAATCAATGACGCCTCTTCCTCGTTGGATGGCAGGCAATACTCTTATTTTGTGTCATCACCCTCTCTCGTGATTGATGTGTCATTGTCCATTTCTTTAACTACACCCTGGTCAGTGAAACATATTGTCCTTTTGGTTATGCAATTTGATTCAATATGCCCAATTTGAGATACTTGAAACGCTTCCTGATGGGGATGGATTTAGGACTGCTGATTGGCTCCACCTATTTTTCACTTGGAACTAGTGTCTTCTCAGGCGGGGTCAGCTTTGATTTTCTCCGTGGTGTACTCTTGTTGTAAGATCCTGGGGTTGAAGCTTGGTCATAAGATGTGATGGTCGCTTGGTGATGAAGTTTCTCCATATTTGAAACTAGGGTATGAATATCAGTCTGTAGTGAATTGGCGTGTATTGGCATTACATCTCCCTTTCATCTCAAACCAGGTAGTAATAATGTCTTTGCTTTCACACTGACGCGAGTACTTCAAATTTTGCATCAAAATAATGCACTATTCTTTAACTTACTGGTGGTTGGTTACACCATTCCGTCCGGAGGGCATCCTAACACTCAAAAATATATTCTAAGGCCTAGAGCAACTCAATGAACTTGTTTAGATCAATGTGGCCATTGAAATATGACAAATCTACAATTATATCAAAATTCTGACTTCTCAAATGCTTTAAGTCACATCTTAGAGGTAGAGATTCTTCATCCCTGAAAATCTGCATGATTGAAGAGATTCACTACATTCCTTCGATCTAACAAGTCACTGATGTGGTTATGGGTTACCCATTTGGATTGCTTCCTCTTGAAGGTGGTAAGCTTTTGCTATAGTTTGCAGATTTCCCACTGCAAATCCTCCTTAGAAAACCCTCAGACACCTCTTTGTGAATTTATCATTAAACGATATCATTTTTTTTTATCTTGATCAGGCTTCCGACAATTATTTTCTTGGCGACATTGCTTAGGTTTGGGTGTGGGTAAGTGGAAAGAGGTGTAAGAGGGAGATGTAAGTTGAGAAAGAAAAATTTTAAGTGGAGATAAAATTAGGCATTAGTGGATGCTCGAAACCTTAGAATAGGACTAGGATTATGTTAGCTCTGATACCAAATGATATCAGAGTTAACTCAAACAACAATAGCAGAATAAAATATTATTACTACAAAGTCAATTAGTTGGTTACAACTCTCACACACTTAAAAGGAAATGCAATAAGAGAAACAAAAAAAAAACACAACTAAAGTGAATCCCAAAAGTGGTGGAGGTAAGGTAAGTGGTTGAGGAGAGGAGGTAGGTGGCAGAAATGGGTTGGGGTGGTTGGGACAGTAAAAGGAGGAACTAGAATCACGTTATTAGTGAAGCTAACAGCTGAGGGAGTGAGCGAAGCAAGTTGGGAAGCAAGCATAGGGTTGGGACTGTGAGGGCAGCACATGTGGTGGCAAGCAGAGGAGCGCAGTGGTAAAGGTTGGAACAACCAGGCAACAACAGAAAACAACAATTTGCTCCTTTTTGGATGACGGCAGTGACGGTGCGAAGAGAGAGACTGCAAGACAATAAGGGACGGCTGTCTGGGGTTGTGGCAGCGAGTAAGGAAGGTTGGAATGGAAAAGCTTCAATGAAAAACAGCAAGTGTTGTTAAAAGTGGCTGGAGCGATGGAGGATGGTTGGGAGCATCATGGGGAAGACACCGAAAGGGATAAGGAAGATAATCACTACCTCAGGCGATAGATACAGTTGGAATACCACACAATTCTTTGAATATAGCCCTCAGAGAGAGAAGGATGGATGTCGACGGCTGTCATAAACTAAACACATGAAAAACTAGCCCTAAAATATAAGGAACACAAACATATAATAATAGGATAGTGATTCGCCCCTCCACTTGAAAGAGGTGGTATTCCCCTTTGGAAGAGCAGGCAGGTTCTTCCAGAGCTTGGACCGAACAGGTCCAGGCAGTCTTTGTCTTCCGCTTCGCTCCCAATACATGGGACGCTCGACACGGGGGTTTTCCTCCAAAAGTTGAACCAGTTTGACCCAAACCTGTTTAGTTGAGAGAGGCGATTGAACTAGCACCCTCCTTCCTCTTTTCATTAGCCGGGAAATTTCCCCCTTTTAATGTTTTCGTTACATGTGTATCTATCTCATATTCATATGTGTGTTTGTCGTCTAGGTTTTTAGTTTTATGTTATTTCTGATTTCAGATTTGTGAGGACAGTCGTCTGCGTCTTATTTTCCCCTACGAGGGCAGTATCTGATGGTTAAGGTGGTGCTCCACATGTATCACTCTCCCCTGGTGGTGATTATCTTCCCCGACTTCCACCTCCACCTCCCCTCTGCTGCCACTCTCGCCGGATCTGCTGCAGCGAACCTGAGGCCTTTGTCCAGCAGTCTCCCTGCAGTCGTTTACCCACCTCCAGCCTGTCTCTTGTTCCTCCAAAACAGCCACAGCTTTTGCCTCCCAGCAGATCCACTGTGCGGCGTCCTCCCTTCCCGCCACTTTCTTTTCCTATTCACATAACTCCACTACAAGGGCATGTCCCCTCTTCCTTCTCTGCCGCAACACAAGACCAGCTTTCCCTATTACAGCCTATCCCCCATACCATCCCATGAACCTTAACCGCCTCCTCCCTCCTGTATTCCCTGTCCAGCCACCGTGAAACCCAGCCACCCCCTTTATTCCTCCCTGTTGGATCACCAAACCCCTTCAACAGGCAATTCCCTCCCTACTGCCCATCTCAGCCCTTCCCTGCTCCCTCCACAGAATTGCTCCTCTGTAACAGTAGCTGCCAACAAGTTTCCCAGCAGACTCCAACCTAGCAATGAGCGCCCACAATCCCCTGCACCTGATTTCCGGGTGCTACCAGAACCCCTCCAAGACAGCCAGTTACTGTCGCAAGCCCAAATCAGCCCTCCCAGCTGCTTTCCAGCCATCAACCACCACCCTCGCCCTTCAATTAGAGAGTGTTGGTTTTGTTTATTTATCAATTATTTTTCTGTTTTAACGATTATTGTTATAATCCTATTGAATTCAGCAATAATATTTTCATTTTTATTGTGATTTTGGTTTTCTCCGGTATCAACGCAACTCCCTCCCACGTTCATTTTATGATGCCGCGGCGTCAAGTCCCATGTAAATAGTGAAGGGACAATTTTGACACTTCACTCCATATCCCATAAAAGATTATTGAAAACTGTTTAACTGTAGGAAACTTTACCTCATGTTCCCTAAAACTTCAAATAATTTCATTTTCTTCAACATGCACCGACATAACAAGGGTTAGTATGATTGAATGTTGGACGTGGACTTCCAAGCAACAGATTGTAAACAGAATGCATGAGCACATACAAAATTGAANCGTAGGAAACTTTACCTCAAGTTCCCTAAAACTTCAAATAATTTCATTTTCATCAACATGCCCGACATAACAAGGGTTAGAGTGATTGAATGTTGGACGTGGACTGCCAAGCAACAGATTGTAAACAGAATGCATGAGCACATACAAAATTGAATCGCATGTTTGAATGTGCAATTTAATTGACTGGAGCATCATTAACACCACAGTGAATTTGCACAGCGCCAAAACTACAGCACTGTATCAAAAAAAATATTTCACCTCATGATCTTTGGCTCTGCCCTCCCGCTTGAAAAATCCACCACTGAAACCAAACAATAATCANAACTGGAACAGAATTAACACCACAGTGAATTTGCACAGCGCCAAAACTACAGCACTGTATCAAAAAAAATATATTTCACCTCATGATCTTTGGCTCTGCCCTCCCGCTTGAAAAATCCACCACTGAAACCAAACAATAATCATCAGGCTGAGAAAAAAACAAGAGTGAATTTTGAGGCATAAAGAAAGCATATAATTAAAAGAACCCTGCAATACAAACCTAGTACGGCCTGCAGCAGAAAGCCTCTCTTGATAAAATACAGAAAGTGGGAAGAAATCAGAAGGCTCGCTGGGCACGTCAGCTAAACAAACAGACGTATAAACTATCTACAAAGAACATTTAAAAAAGAGTAATTAGAGAATTTGAGAATGGCAATCTGAATAGCAGAACATAAAACTGCTTTGAATGTGTTACTGAATACAATACGGTCATACAATCTCTTTAACAACGTTAAGGTAACAACAGTAATACCGAAAAAATCAAAGAATGGGCTTATGAATCATTGACAAAGCCATTCCAACCTAGGAAAATCATGGGCTATTATTGGTTAATGGATTCATGGCACAAAAAAGCACAATTTTAAAAAAGAAATAAAATGACTAGTGATAAGATTGTGGAGCAAGTATTGCTTCCACTCTATTAAGGAGAAGCCACTACATTGTAGCATATATATTTATGCACATAAAATATATCATTACATACTTATACCTAAAGTAAGTATGGTAGCCACCGCCTATACCAGTTGATCAAAATGCAGATTGTCCATGGGCGCTAAAAACAATATTTGACCTGGATAGAATTTTAAATTCACTAAATTGTTACTAAAAAGTGTTCAAAAGTACACATATCTGAAGTAAATCCACATTCATTCCATTCAAGAGCTGGTAGATCTCACAAGTCGATCTAAGATATCATCCTCATTATATAACTCGCCAAACAGCATGCTACTCTTATTCCTCATAAGTACCAATCCTCAATAGAACTGATGCAGATCACATTATGAAAAGGTAATGCAAAATTAAGAGAAAACAAAGACTTTAGAATAAAAGGTGATAAATACATATAATACATAAACAAGATACAAAAATTAGATATTTTCAAACAAATGCATGCAAACTAGAAATTTAATATGCAAACAAACTATTAAAAAAGCAATCAATATCTGTGTATGTAAAACAAAAAAAAAATACTTAACGAATGAAATGATGAAGAAACAAAGCTACAGAAATGAGCACCACAAAGAAATTCGATAATTCACTCTGTGGTTTATTAAAACCATATTATTAAAACATATCTCTTTGTAAGGAGGCATCACTAATGGCAATTTAAAACCCAAGCTTATAACTAATTAAAAAAGAGAAAAAAAAACCATATAATCATCACTATCATCTTTCCAATAAGCCTTGCCTTCATTATCTAGCGTCAGATTTATTTAACATCATTCTCCATTCATTGATGAATAATAGTAAATTAGCACAAATCTATTTGCTCAACTACATGCCTCAAAACCATGCACTAGGCCTAGAAGATTTCTACATTCCAAGGTAATAAATAATCAAATATATGATAGCATATTTTTTATAAACATTTATCCGCATTTAGATCACTAAAAGCATCCAAATCTAACAACAAAAAATGTAACCACCAAAATACAAATAAAATAAAATAATACAGATGCCATCCAACACCAGTTCTAAAATCATTATTTCACAAAATGAACAAACGTAAAATCACCGATCATCTTTACAAAATTCAAGAGACATGAGAAGAGCATTTGTTTCATCAAGACTGCTTAACTAGTGGCCTAATTTGGTCCATAAATGCAGAAAGAAAACTTCCTATAAGCTCTTGTGACATAAACACATGCCCACAGCAAAGCCCATGATATCCCAAACTAACATCAACAACAATAAAACAGAACTTTCCACAAACCAGCCCGACACTTAGCATCAACTAAGGCGGAGACTGTGGTCGTGTGACAATAACAGCTAACTAGTTATCCACATTTTAAAACTTCCAACAAATATAAAATAGCCACTAATAATCCACAAGTAAAATAAAGAAATTTAAATCATCCAATAGTAACGGAAAATCTGCAAGTAAGATCTTCATTAACACAACTATATATGACTATCTAAAAGAAACTGTACAAAAAGAAATTACAAAGATATCATACCAGTATCTATCGGCTACATTCCTTCTCATGTAAACCAAATATTTTTCTTATAGATATAATAATCTAATACTTTCTCGCTACTGAAAGAAAATATTAACTATAACTGTAAGTATGACTTAGTGAGTAATTATAATATATTATGCATTAAATACTTATGATATGTTATGCATGAATGACCAAAAGAAAATGCATATTATTTCATTAAAAATTACAATTTATCCCTTCCAGTTCCACTTTAAGTATTTACCATTTTTTTAATTCTTTTTAAAATGCACAACAGTATTAGTGTCATACCGGAAAGTATCCCAAAAATATGTCTGAAGACACCCTCAAAAATATATCTGGAGATACCCTCAAATTGCACTAGAATGTGCACTTTTATTTATTTCTTTTAACTTGCACGGGTACATCGCATCCCCTATCATTCTAATCGGGGGTAATCCTGTATGACTTAAACTTTTACCTTTCTTTTCATATGAATTTAAAATCATTTAATATATTCATTCATTAGTTTATTATTTTTTTCTAAGCCTTTATATCATTTCAGACTTTCAAAATGAAATTCATGAATGAAGTATTGGTTTTAAATCATTTATTACAATTATTCATTTAATTAAACATTAATTTAATGCATAAAAAAAAATCACCCAACTTACTTAGCATGCTTGCTAGACCGACTCCCTAACTCGTGACCTTCTAAGCCTAAATGTGTTTCAACTTAAATTGAAGTTAAATATTAATATTTTATTAAAAATTAATTTTTAATTAATTCAATTAAACTTTAATTTAAAACATATCTTATCTCTTAAAATTATGTCTTCTTCCACAAATCCAAATAATTAGCCGACCTTCTTACTCACATCCAAACAGTAATAAAGTTTAATAACATTAATTAATTTAACAAATTACATCATTAATTTCATTAGTAACATAACTTAACATTTACATTATAGATTTTCAGGTCAATCTCTTTCTCCCAAACTCGCCCACTTCACCAACTCCTCTTTCCAAGCCAAAATTCTTATAATTAAAGAACTAATTCAATAAAATTTTGCATTAATTAATTATACCCACACACATATATAATTATTTATCTAACAAAATATTAACTTATTTAAAATATTACACAAACCTTTATATAAAAGTTTCAGTCTATGCCCTAGCTCAAGCACGAAGCTCAGCCCTTCTTCTTCCTTTCGGTCTTGGCTCTACCACGCGAGCTCCACTTCTTCCTTCAATCCCGCCTCACCCCAACGAAGCACAGGCACAGGACCTCCTTCTTCCTATGCACACGCTAAACGCAAGGATTGCAGACTTCAACTCCCCTTCTCTTTTTCTTCCTGTACGCGAAAAAAGCCGCAAATCCCATCCCTTCCCTCTTTTGTATGCGAGGAACGCAGACTCCTTTAGTCGCAACTCGAGGTGCATTAAACTGCATAGGTAGGGCACGAGCTTCAACTCTCAATTTGAACCAGAGCTGCTCGCACGCGTCTTCTTCCTCTCTCTCGACCTCATCTTCCATTGCACGGGAGAACGGTAGCAGCATACAAGTCGATCCTCCTTTCTTTTTCTTCGTCGTTTGAGTAAGTATCACACGATGAGGAAAACCGTATGAATTTTCCTCCTTTGGCTTCCTCCTTATCTTCTTCTCTCACAGGCAAGCCGAGAACTTTCCTTCTCCCTTCGTCGATTCTTCTCTCGCTCTCCCTTTCGTTCTACGACGATTAAGAGTGAAGAATGATCGAGAGATACCCTCCCCTCTCCACTTCACCAAACAAATCATTCCAATGGTTCAATTCAGTAATAATATTATTATTATTATTTCAAAACTTTTTGTTATTACAGAACAAATGAGAAATTGGAGACAATAAGAGAGAGGAAGAGATGGAAAGGAGATATATAAGCAGAGGCTAGACATCATACCTTATTTATCTTCTGCATTCATAAGTGATCAACAAGTTGATGTTTAGCTCTTCCACTAACTTTATCTCATTCCCTTAATCGCTGCACTACCTCTTCTCGCCAGCTTTACAACTCAATCCATATTTTCCTAAACAGTTCTCTAGGAACACTCTCTCGCTCCTTGCCTCTCATGCTCTTTCTTCATGTTTCTAAATAATATGATGGAAACCATCCATACACTCTTTTAGGCGGTGAGGAAATTGGGTCAATTCATCTGGATTGAGGTGATTTTTTTATCTATAATAAGGTGTTACATTGTTCCCACCTTAAAAGAATTTTGTCCATGAACTCATGGCAAACAAATATATAATATAAGCAAAAAACATTTCATACATATTGACTAGATATATAAAAAATATATTTTACCGTGAATTTGTGAGCATCGCTTCCGAGACACTTACATTAAACCATTGTAGTATATTAATAAATCATGCAATGAAGCACAAACACTAACAATACTTATTTAAGAGACCAAACAATTGAACATTAAATTCATCACAATCACACAAGAAAGAGAGAGAGTGATGCGGGGATGTTTTGGCTATGTGGGGACCGAACCAGTTAGATACTACTTAGGGTGGAAGTTCCACCCTTCCTTTCTCCTGCCCGTTGTGATCCTCTCTTGATTGTACGCCCCTTTTTTCTCATAGTTGTTGTCATGCTCCCCAACTCTTCTTCAACCCCTTCCATTTTCATCCCCCAGCCTTTCAAAAATCTTGTCTATGCTACCCTCTAGTCTTCCCCTATTTATAAATGGTGTTTTGCTTAGGTTTAACAAGTTTTTATCAATTTCTGGTTTCAGGTGTGTCTCAAAGGCATCTCCCATCTGAGGATTGTATCCGACGGTGAGCGATACTTCGGTTGTACCTCGCCCGAGGTGGCGATTACCTCTATTTGACCTTGTTGTCATCTTCCTTCCAGCAGTCCGCCTTCCTTCTCCCACCCCCTCCAGTTGTCACCCATCAATCTGAGCTCCATCATGTCGGTCACAGACCTTGCGCCCCTTTTTTTCTCATAGTTGTTGCCATGCTCCCCTGCTCTTCTTCAACCCCTTCCATTTTCATCCCCCAGCCTTTCAAAAATCTTGTCTATGCTACCCTCTAGTCTTCCCCTATTTATAATCGGTGTTTTGCTTAGGTTTAACGAGTTTTTATCAATTTCTGGTTTCAGGTGTGTCCCAAAGGCATCTCCCATCTGAGGGTTGTATCCGACGGTGAGCGGTACTTCGGTTGTACCTCGCCCGAGGTGGCGATTACCTCTATTTGACCTTGTTGTCATCTTCCTTCCAGCAGTCCGCCTTCCTTCTCCCACCCCCTCCAGTTGTCACCCATCAATCTGAGCTCCATCATGTCGGTCACAGACCTTGCGCCCCTTTTTTTCTCATAGTTGTTGCCATGCTCCCCTGCTCTTCTTCAACCCCTTCCATTTTCATCCCCCAGCCTTTCAAAAATCTTGTCTACGCTACCCTCTAGTCTTCCCCTATTTATAAACGGTGTTTTGCTTAGGTTTAACGAGTTTTTATCAATTTATGGTTTCAGGTGTGTCCCAAAGGCATCTCCCATCTGAGGGTTGTATCCGACGGTGAGCGGTACTTCGGTTGTACCTCGCCCGAGGTGGCGATTACCTCTATTTGACCTTGTTGTCATCTTCCTTCCAGCAGTCCGCCTGCCTTCTCCCGCCCCCTCCAGTCGTCACCCATCAATCTGAGCTTCATCCTATCGGTCACTGACCTTGCGCCCCTTTTTGACCTTGTTGTCACCCAACAATCTGAGCTCCATCCTATCGGTCACTGACCTCGCCCGAGGTGGCGATTACCTCTATTTGACCTTGTTGTCATCTTCCTTCTAGCAGTCCGCCTTCCTTCTCCCACCCCCTCCAGTTGTCACCCATCAATCTGAGCTCCATCATGTCGGTCACAGACCTTGCGCCCCTTTTTTTCTCATAGTTGTTGCCATGCTCCCCTGCTCTTCTTCAACCCTTCCATTTTCATCCCCCAGCCTTTCAAAAATCTTGTCTATGCTACCCTCTAGTCTTCCCCTATTTATAATCGGTGTTTTGCTTAGGTTTAACGAGTTTTTATCAATTTCTGGTTTCAGGTGTGTCCCAAAGGCATCTCCCATCTGAGGGTTGTATCCGANGAACCCATCATGGCAGCAGCTAGGAATCCCAAGCTCACCAGTCATCCTGGACTCCTTCCAACGGGCTACCAACACAACTGTTCCAACATTACCCTGTCGGATCCATCGAGCTTCCTTAGAGAAGGTCGTTTTTGTTTGTCTTGCCCCTTTCTTATTCTCGTTGTATTTATAATTGTTTACTGTTTTACAAGCTTTTGATGTTCTGTCAATGAGTCGTCATTATACTATCTTGATTGCAACAATAAAATGTGTCATTCAAGTAGTGGTTTAAGTTAACTCCAGCATAATTTGGTATCAAAGTTAACTCAACCATAATCTTAGCCTAGAGTTCCCCAGTATTTGCCTACACCCAGCCATCGAAATTTTTTTTCTTTTCCCTCCTCTTTTTCCCTCCTTTTCTTGTCTTCTCCTCCTTTCTCTCATCACTTTTTGAATCACACAATCATGCCGCCATGTTGACACACGCCAGACCCGATCAGAGAAAAAAATACAATGGGAGATTTGCTGCCTGCAACAACGACGGGTTGAGATAGATGACGGAACCCAACTCAACTGCGACATCGAGAGTCAAAGAGTGGACTACAACGATGGTCTCAATATGTTTCACCGCGGAGACGTCAGCAATGATGAATATCGACCACGCTACTTCGACATTCACTACCAAAGGAGGCCACAAGAGGAGCCCTCGTTCGGCACCCACCGAAACTACAGTATCAAAACGGACCTACCGGAGTTTGAAGGAAACATGGATCCCGAAGAATTCATTGACTAGTTCCAAGCAGTCTAACTCATCTTTGAACACAAAGAGGTCCCAAGGATAAATGAGTTAAAATCGCCGCTATCAAATTCAAAAAAAATGCATCGTTATGGTGGAAAAATCTGCAACGATAGCACAAACGAGACGGAAGCAACAAGATCACCCTGTGGGCAAAAATGAAGTTATGCAAAAGAAATAATTGTCACCCCACTACCACGAGGATATGTTTCTTATACTCCACAACCTACAGCAGCAAGATCATTCAGTCAAGAAGTTCACAGCAAAGTTTGACCAATTACAAATGAAGTGCGAGTTACAAGAGCAAGAGGAGCACAAGATTGTCCGCTATCTGGGGGACCTAAAACCCGTTATTAGCAATGTCCTTCAACTACAGCTCTGCTGGTTGTTGGGCGATGATCGGACCTGAGCATTAAAGGTAAAACAGTAGCAAAAGCGGGTCGAGCCACAGTCATCCTTCCAACACCAATCGACCTTCATGCCATCACCTACATCCATGCCTACCGACAAGACCACCTTTCGAGCTGGCAAGTCACTGTCAGGAAGAGAAAAGACCATCCCGAGCAGCACGAAGCAAAAAGGGTAGTTCATTAGGGATTGTTCCTGCATGAAAGTGTTTTCGGAGCCACGGTTACAGTCACATCGCCGCCACCTATCTCACAAGTCGAGTCGTCTCATTCACTGAAGAAGACATCGAAAAAATAGAGTAAGCTGAGTCAGAGGATAGTTCAAAAAAAGCACTTCAACTTCCAGGAGACAAAGGCAAAATATTGGTCATACAGAGGGTTCAGCGGTCAGAACCGAAACGAGATCCACCTCAGCTACGACACAGCATCTTCCGCACCACGTGCACAGTAAAATGCAAAATATGTAGTTTGATCATCGACGGTGAATGTTGTGAAAATGTCGTGTAAGCTAATGGTGCAAAAGTTGGGATGACATGGCTAAGACATAGCATCTTTCGCACCACGTGCACAGTAAAAGACAAAATATGTATTCTAATCATCGACGGTGGACGTTGTGAAAACGTCGTGTACACTAATGGTGCAAAAGTTGGGATGATACTGAAGTTTACCCAAACCACGACGCAAAACATAATTTTATTAATCACTTAACACGATTACACTGAAGAATCAAAAGAAAGAAAGACCCCACAAAGAAGAAACATAAAGCAAAGGATTATAAATAAAGACTCGATAAAAAAAGACACAACAAGCTTAACGAGGAGGGAGTCCAGGCGGTGGTGCAAGATAGACGGCTGCGGTGAAGGCCGGAGATGTCTCGCTGCTGTGGAAGAGATGGGCAACAAATCAGCAAAGGTGGGAGCGCCGAACCGCATTTGTTGGAAGGTGGGAAGGGCAACGGTGGCTTCGACATGCAGGGAAGCTGCAAGGAGGAGATGCAGAAGGTTGGTGGAGCAGGACAGCAATGGGCGACAGTCCAAACAGCAGTAGGTTGCTGTTTGGGGCTGATGGACAGCAGAAAAAATAGGAAAGGGAAAGCTTTGTGTGCTGCGACAGCGAAGGTGGAGTGTTGGGACAGCGAGGGCAGCGAGGATGAGGGAAGATAAGGTGATAGGGACGGCTAGAACTGCAGAAAACAAAAGATACTTGTTGTTTCTGGGTAGTGGTAGCAAGGATGGAGGCTAGAATGATGGAACGACAACAAGAAAACGGATGTATGCTTCGTCGGGGTTGAATTACAATGGTTGCACCACTCAGACCCTTGGAGACGATCACCACCTTGGACAAGAGACATATGGAGTACTGCCTTGATGTCGAATACAACTCTCAAGAAGAAAAAACACTCAGAAAAAATTGAATTTAGATTTCATAAAACAAGCTCCTTACCCTAGACACAAAAACACCTATTTATAGAAGACTTGATTCAACTTTAGGAAACATTAAAATAGGAAATGAATAATATCAGATTTTAGAATGTAGGCAAATTTTTTTTTAAAATAGAAAATAAAAAATTAATGCAAGGGTTTTAAAATTGGAAGGAGAATAAAATAAGATTTTAGTTTTAGAAAAAGTTTTAAATTAGGAAGGAGAATAAAAATTAGATTTGAAATTTAGGAAAGATTTTAAATTAGAAGGTGCTTAGGAAGAAAAGTTGAGGGGGGAGAAAGGAAAGGTGAGAAAAAGAAAGAGATCAAAAAGGAAAGAGGGAAGAGGAGAAAGAAAAACCCAGTGTCATGGGATTAACCACACAAAAACATCTGCGATCATATTCTCTCACCTGGTTGAAAAGAGGAATGAGATGTGCGTCGATCAGTCAAATTCTCAACCGACGGTCAGCTACAAAAGCAAGTTTGGGGTGATGTGGTTCCAATGGATGCATCTCACATCTATCTAGAACGATTGTGGCAGTATGACTAGAAAACATGACAATTTCACAAACGCATACGCATTCAAGAAGGATGAAAGGAGCATCATGTTATTACCTATCAAGTATGCGAAGGGCGTCATCGACGTAGAGGATTTGTTAGTCTCACGAGCCACCATCCTACAGTTAGTTTGAGACGCGTCATTGGCCCTTGCATTAGTTATCCTAGAAGATTCAACAACCGCTTCTACATGATTTCAAAAACGTAATGATCGAAAGCCTTCCAGACAACTTACCACCACTAAGGGACATCCAACATGACATAGATATCATACCAGGATCGGATTTACCAAATTGCCCTGTCTACAAATTGCCACCTGTAGAGTACGAGAAGCTACAACATTGGGTGTAGGATCTTGTTACAAGAGGATTAGTTTGAAAAAGCACCAATCCAAGTGTTGTCCCCGCCCTTATAGTACCCAAAAAAGACGGTTCATGACGGATGTGCATTAGCACCCGTGGCATTAACAAAATTACCATCAAATATCGTTTACCCATACCTCACCTCGGCGATCTCTTATATCAGCTACACAGAGCCACCGTCTTCTCAAAAATCGGCCTACGCAATTGTTATCATCAAATAAGAATGCAACTACAAGATGAGGGGAAGACCGTCTTTGGTCTCTACAAATGGACATTTATGCATTTCGAGTTGTCCGACGCATTTAGCACTTCGTGGAGCTGATGGATCAAGTGGAAACATCGAAAAATTCATAGTGGCCTACTTCAACGATATTTTAGTTTATAGTAAATCAGAAGAGGACCAGTTGCAGCACCTTTGGGTGGTATTTGAGGTCTTGCGAGCCGAATAATTGTACGCCCACCCAGGAAATGCCACTTTAACACAAACCAAGTATGTTTTCTGAGCTAAAATGTGTCTAGCAGAGGCATTCAAATGGACTCAATGAAGATCGAGGCAAATCATGAGCTTGACCGCGCCACAATCATTCACAAAACTACGAAAATTTTTAGAGCTTGCCTCCTTCCACTAAAAATTTGTCCAAAACTTCAGCATTATCACTGTCTACCTCACAGAATTGTTGAAACGAAAAGAATTCACATGGACAGTCATAGCTCAGTTCAGCTTCTACGCACCCAATGAAAAGGTGACTCATGCACCTATTCTAGCCCAACCAAATTTCAACAAATTGTTTGAGGTCGAATGTGAAGCATCCAACGTGGGCATTGGTGTTGTCCTCAGTCAAGCAAGTCACCTCATTGTCTTTTCAGCGAAAAACTAAACGATTCACGAAGAAAATAGTCAACCTATGACAAGGAGTTCTATGCAATTGTGAGAGCTTTGGAGCATTAAAGTCATTATCTTCAAACAAATGAGTTCACCATGTTCACTGATCAAGAAACTTTAAAGTTCTTAAACAGTTAAAGCAAACAAAATGGGCAACACGCCGCGTGGGTGGAATTCTTAGCTTCATTCCAGTTCATGCTCAAACACAAAGTCGAGAGTCAGAATCGTGTCGCGGACACACTAATCCATCATCTAATTGCATCCATGCAGACTCACATTGTAGATTTGAGATTATAAAAAACTTGTACGAAACAAATGAGGACTTTCAAGAGATATGGGAGCAATGTCGGGTGCAACCTATCGCCTAGTACTACCAAACGAATGGCTATTTGTTCTAACAAAATAAATTATGCATTCTCTGATGCTTGCTAAGAGAAGCCATCATACAAGAGAACCATAATAGAGGATTAGTCAGCCATGTTGGCATGGATAAAATGCTTTCCCTCGTAAGATAACACTCTTTTGGCCCTGTCTGAAAAGAGATGTTGAGCAATACGTCCTACAATGTAGGATTTGCCATCTCGCCAAAACCCATGTGCAAAATACGGGTTTGTCACCCTTTTGCCGGTACCTGAGGCGTCACTGGATCGACGTCAACATGGACTTTGTGGTGGGACTTCCCCACACCCAAAGGAACAAAGATTTTGTCATGTTAGTAGTAGATTTTTTCTAAAAAAATGTGCATTTCGTGGCCTGCCACATGACGATGGACGCCTCTCACATTGTCGAATTTTATTTCCGAGAGATCATGCGACTTCATGGCATTCCCCGAACCATCAACTGCGACCGGGATGTCAAATTTTTAAGCCACTTCTAGAGGACCCTCTGGGAAAAATTAGGCACCAAGCTTCAATTCAATTTGGCAACACACCCTCAAACAGATGGTTAGCCCGTAGTCAATAGAAGTTTTGGGAATCTTTTGTGATGCTTCATGGGCAAAAGCAACAAACAATGGGATATATTTTTTTCGCAAGCCGAATTCGCCTATAATTGATCCATGAGCCAAACTACGGGACGCACTTCTTTTGAAATTGTGTACGGGTGCAATCCGCTCACGCCCCTTGAGTTAGTACAACTTCTAACCTCATAAGAGATCAACGCGGATGTTATCGAATGTGTTCACCAAATTCAACAACTCCACAAGGGCGTTGGGAGAGCGATTACTAAACAGAACCACAAATATCAAATGCATGTAAATAAAACCAGGAAGAAGGTAACATTTCAAGAATGAGACCTTGTGTGGATTTGACTAAAGAAAGAGTGATTACCGAAAAACTCAAACACAGAGCAGACAAAAATTTTCAAATATTAATAAAATTGAATGACAAGACCTACAAGATTGACCTGCCCAGGGACTACAAAATTTCAATTACATTCAATGTCGCGGACCTAACACTGTACTTCAAGGATCCTGAAGCTTAGACAAATGATGTTGAAGCTCCACAAACCATAGTAGATTGAGGCAAGGTTGTTTTAGTCGGGTGAGGCAAGGGGTCAGTCCAGCCTCCCTGTGGGACCAAACCAATTAGATTCTACTTACGGCGAAAGTTCCACCCCTCCTTTCTCCTACCTGTTGAGATCCTATTCTGATCTTCTACCCCTCTTTTCTCATAATCATTGCCATCCTCCTCTGCTCTTCTTCAACCCCTTCCATTTTCAACCTCCTTCCTTTCCTAGATCTTGCCTATGCTAGACTCTAGTCTTCCCTTATTTATACAAGGTGTTTTGCTTAGGTTTAACTGGTTGTTGTTAATTTTTTATTTATGGTGTGCCTTTAAGGCGTCTCTCTTCCAAGGGTTGTATTCGACAGTGAGTTGTGCTTCGGCTATACCTCATCTGAGGTAGTGACTACCTCCCTTCGACCTTGTTGCCACTACCTTCCGACAGTCTGCCTGCCCCCTCCAGTCGCTGCCTGTCACTCCAGACTCCATCCCGCCGATCACCAAACTTGTTGCCCCCCCACCCCCTCTGATTCCCTTCCAACAGCCCGCCTACCTTCTCCAATAGCTTGTCGGGCTCCTCCCAGCTGCCACAATGCATCACGAGCTCTTCCGAGTAGGCTACCAACACTGTTGCCCCCTCAGCTTCCTTGCCAACAATCTGTCAGCCCGTTTCAGCATCTTCCAGCAGCCNTGCTTCCTTGCCAACAATCTGTCAACCCGTTTCAGCATCTTCCAGCAGCCTTCAGGCCCCTCCCAGCAAGCAATAGTCATCCCAAACTCCTTCCAACGGGCCACAAACACTACTGTTCCAGCATTACCCAGAGTTTTTGTCTTTGTGTCTTGCCATTTTCTTATTCCCGTGGTATTTATGTTGTTTGCTATTTTACAAGCATGTGTTGCTCCGTCAAAGAAGCGTCGTTGTACTATCTTGATTGCAACAATAAAATGTTTCATTCGAGTCGTGGTTTGGCTTAACTCCAGTATCAAAGAAAGAGAATCAAAAGCAACAATACAAATATTTCATAATAACACCACTAATTGAAAAAGGTCTCAAATATAAAACATTATAAAAATTTACAAATTAACTGAAAAATTATATATTAACTCACATACTTGAACCGAAACCAATGATATGACATAGCAACTATATAACCTTTGGTACATTATAACCAAAAAAAACTTGAAAATAATTGTTGACCTCTATTTCAAATCCATAACATGACATTCAAGTGTGCACTGTTCAAGTTAATCGCACTACTAAGAGAATGCCCCGAAAAGCGGTTATGGTCAACAAGTCATTGGGTATGCCGAAAGCCTCTTATATCTACGAAAGCACCAAAAAACGGCCATGATATCAAACCCTAAGATCTCCTTAGAGGCCCATCATCAAGATGATGGTCACAATAATCACAATGATAAGACCAGAATTTCAAAATATACATAGGTAGTGTGGGTCAGTGTTAATCAACTACCAAAAAGATTTCCAAAAAGGACTCCAGTCAAATCCTAACAACTCCCTCATGGACTTATAGGAAGCAGCTAGGTTTTTGAAAATTTTAAATCAATTTTGATTTTTTTAATATCACATGGGGATAGTGAATCACTGCAAGAAATATTGTGGTGTGCTTGCTCTAGGAACCACCAAGAGTAAGGTTTTTGCGGAATTGTTTCATTCTAAAAAAGAAAAAATCAAGCAAGGATTTACATTTTGCTCCCCTCTAGAACAAAATACCAACCATACACGTCTTTAGAGGTGTTGTGGGAAAGCTTGCTCCAATATTCTATTCTATCATAATGTCATGCTTCAAGAATTTTACAAGGCCCCATATGAGCCTTCGAGTGTGTAGCGGGATTGAAGACAATATGCCCGCTTTACAAGACTCAAGCATGCTTTTAATAGTGATACAAACACTCTTTTAGACTTACTCTTGTCTAAATTATGTTAATTTGTTATATGCTATGAAAACTCATATAAACCTTTGAGGCATGGTGGAGTAGTCCTGCGATAACTGAGGTGCTTCAATCACTACTCATACAAGCTTTTGAAAATATCGTAAAAGACCTATATGTGGTTACAATGCCTCTTGCATTGCCCCACAAATGCTAATGGAAATGTAGCGGGTAGACTTGATCCATTTCCCACGGACCATTTCATAGGGGTGATATGAAAGTGCAACCCAAATAGGCAAATCCTTCCCAATGGCATAAATCATCACAACACGCCATGGTTACATAGCATAAATTATTGGCAAAATAGACCCTCAACAAAAGTGGCATGAACAAAAATATATGATGAGTGAAAAACCTAAAATGAACCTAAGAGAGCGTAAAATATTGAAGTAAAACAAAATAAGCATTTAATAAGTTCAATTTATACGAACTTTCGAGAGCTCGTCATCATCAACAACTAATTAAAACAACAATTGGTTCAATTCACAGGTGAGGTCAAGTGAGACTCCCTCTGCCTCCTCGACATAACAGTAAGTAAAAAAAAAGATTTAAACTCAGTACGTAGAAATATACTCCAAAAGCTTATTTATATTTATTCTATTAAAAAAAATTATTTATAGCCAGTTAAATCAATATTCTTTCACTTGAATCTTCACAACAAAGACAAATCAACATGATGGTTGACTTCAAATTCCACTTCAAAGTGAAAATAATTAAATTGCACGCTTTTATGCATAACACATTTTGAGACTAATTTCATATTTCCGCAGGATTTAAATTCATGTCTATATGTAGTTACATGATAATAATTTTTTTATCAGAAGATTAGTGCAGATGTGCCAACATAAACGTATTAAAGCTTAGGGCAAGAGCTAATGTTGGCATTAAAAAGAAAGATGATTAAACATCAAAACTATTTTGTTGAATTTTCAACCAATTTCCTACCTTTCCCATACTTTCTTAATCCTTTAAATCAATTTTCAAAATTTTTCAAAAAAAGGTAATAACAAAATTACATGTAATATGAATTATACTACTTTCCATCAAGTTTGTCTCTATTTTCCTTCGCGGTGTGCACAAAACCCGTGTCATTTCCTCCTCTGCTTTAACCCACGCACCATCCCACTTGGTGCAATCTCAACCAAATCGTCAATAGCAATGATAACTGCATCACTGTGCCTTTTGGAGCCTCAAACAGCCACTAAGCCAATAAAACGCCCAAAAAAAAAAGATCCAAACATACGAGGAGGAATTAATAAGTTATCCAAATGCTATTCTTGAGCATAGTCGAGCACTATTGTGTCCAACTTTGTTTTCAGCCGCTTTAATGACACCTTGTGAGTGAAATTCATCAAACATTACAGCTGAACTTCACTGATGCTCGCTTATTCTTGGATCAAGAACCTAGGTTCCATCATTAGATATCTTAAGAGAAATAGTCATTGGTATTATTATAGTGCTCTCCTTAAGATTAAGTGTTTTGAAATTTACATATAGCATTAGCCCAAAAAGTTCAGCAAAACACCTTATTTGTAATAGATAAATAAGTTTTGATTTTTCTTCATTATTACTAACCATTTTTATACAAAGTAAAACCTCCAGAGCATGTTTAAAAGGTAAATTCAATACTATATTTAGAAATAAAAATCTTAACACTAACTTTAGGAATGTATGTATCCCAAAATATAAGGATGTTTAATAAAGTGCTTTCTAGAATTGAGAGTGAAATATTATGGAAATTTGATGAAGCTCGCCAACTGTTCATTTCATCCAAGATGAACCCTCATGAATATCTTCAATACATTGGAATTTTTCAATATTAGGCATTATGGACTCAGTTGAATCTGTACAACAGCAATTTCCATGTAATCCTTCCTCTAACTTTTTGGCTTCGAATGCAATAGATCCACTCCTGCCTTCTCTATAATAAATAAAATATTTTACTGGTGAAATCTGTCAAAAATTAGCATGTTTAAATTTCCCTTTATTTAATGAAAGTCAGTCAACATAAAGCACTCGGAAAATTAGCCTGAGTTAAAAATTTTATCATTTTGCAGAAAGGGTAATATTTAGGTTAACTTAAAGCTAAAATAAATGTTGTCGATCTGAGTGAAGTATAAAATCACCTCTAAAAATAACTTTCCAAGTGAAAGCTTGCTTATTAAAACAGTGGATTGGCTTCAGCATTACAAGTTCAGTCAACGTTAACTAAAGAAAATATCAATGCTACCTCCGTTCAAAGTCCAAACATTTCTGACAAGCCCACAGAAATGTCGCATTAATTTCAAATATATGCATCTACGCAGATACGGGGATACAAGTTCAGCATAAGAACACAACTTACAGTTTCACCATCAGTAATCGTAACAGAACCACTAGCTTGCCTCCCAATATGACCAGTTTCAACCAAAATCTGCAGTGAAAGGAAGGACAGCGATTCAACTAAAGATTCGTTTAATAATAACTTGAAAAAAGAAAAAAAAAAGTTTCCCAATTTACACGTCAGGTGATTAAAACTAAAGAAGAATTTAAAAGATTGCGCAACGTGGAAAAAAAATTATGAAGGTAAAATCATTCGCAACCACGAAGCTGAATAAATTCCCGTTGCCCGGCGTGCTTCAATCCGATAGAATCCCCATAGAAATACAAAGGGATTACGCATGGAGATAAAGCCAGCTAACAAAATAAGCTCAAAACCAAACCAATCATATGCAGCGATTAAGCTCAAATTCAACAATAAAACCAGCTAACAAAACAAGCTCAAAACCAAACCAATGTTACGAAAGGAAATAAGAAGCCATAAAAGATATAAATCTCANCAGGACAGCGATTCAACTAAAGATTCGTTTAATGATAACTTGAAAAAAAAAAAAAAAGTTTCCCAATTTACGCGTCAGGTGACTAAAACTAAAGAAGAATTTAAAAGATAGCGCAACGTAGAAAAAAAATTATGAAGGTAAAATCATTCGCAACCNGTTTCCCAATTTACGAGTCAGGTGATTATTAAAACTAAAGAAGAATTTAAAAGATAGCGCAACGTAGAAAAAAAATTATGAAGGTAAAATCATTCGCAACCACGAAGCTGATTAAATTCCCGTTGCCCGGCGTGCTTCAATCCGACAGAATCCCCATAGAAATACAAAGGGATTACGCGTGGAGAGAAAGCCAGCTAACAAAATAAGCTCAAAACCAAACCGATCAGATGCAGCGATTAAGCTCAAATTCAACAATAAAACCAACTAACAAAACAAGCTCAAAACCAAACCAATNTAGAATCCCCATAGAAATACAAAGAGATTACGCGTGGAGATAAAGCCAGCTAACAAAATAAGCTCAAAACCAAACCAATCAGATGCAGCGATTAAGCTCAAATTCAACAATAAAACCAACTAACAAAACAAGCTCAAAACCAAACCAATGTTACGAAAGGAAATAAGAAGCCATAAAAGATATAAATCTCACATGTCGGTCGCCCACGGGGATCCTGACCGAGTGCTTCTGCGGCGCCGAAGTGCTCTCTTCTTCGACGTTCTTCGTGACTTCCGACTCCATCGAAACTCTAAGTTGAGTTCTTCTCGCGCAGAAAGAGTGGAGACAAAAGGAACTGCCGCGCGAACGCTCCCCGCTCTCACTTGGGAGAATGCGGTGAGATGATGAGGGTAGACTTAGGGTTCGCTTTCTGAGAGAGAACAAGGGTGGGATGGAGAGCGGGGGAAGGGTTCCTCCAAGAAGCACAGGGTTTGCAAGCATTTCGACTCTTCTTCTTCCTTCTCTTTCACCTCTTCTTGAAGGTGACAAAGGGTTTTGGAAGGAGTTTTTGGAGTGCGAGGAGCGGGCTTTATCCGTTAGAGTGAAGTAATTGTGGATGTGGGTGACGGAGTGTCTGGTCCTTAAAAAATATTAGATCAGTAATACCCCAAGAATAACTTGTGTAGTTAATGAAATCATATCACGATATCACACGCGACAGTCGACACAGAAAAAAAACGGCACAGTAACATGGGAAATATTCTCCACCCGTGTTATTCATGTGTTATTATGTGTTATTCATGTGTTATTGTGTCCCGTGAATATTCTTGGTGTTATAATAACACAATAACACATGAATAACATATGAATAACACACAATAACACAAGAATAATACGGGAGAGAATATTCCCCTGTGTTTCTGCGCCGTTTTTTTCTCTGTCGGGAATATTTCCCGTGGTATTCATGTGTTATTGTGTCTTGAGAATATTCTTAGTGTTATAATAACACAATAACACATCAATAACACATGAATAACACGCAATAACACGTGAATAATGCGCAATAACACATAAATAACACAGGAGGGAATATTCTCCGTGTTACTGCGCCGTTTTTTTTGTTCTGCCGCGCGAGATGTCGTGGCGTGATTTGATTGGCTACGCACGTTATTTTTACGTGCATGGTACTGATGTAAAATTTTTTCCTGATCTTTTCTGTCGATCATTCCGATAAAAAAAAAATCAAAATAGGTCCACCGAAATATATTTTGTTGTTTTGCGGTGATCGATGATTGAGATCGAACACCGCATGCATTTTACTGTGTCCGTTTGGAATAATTTTTATGTGATGTGGGTGCTGGGTAGGGGTGTAAACGAGCCGAANGTTTGCTAGTTAACTTATCGAATGAAATTAACGAGTTCACATGAGCTTCTTAACGAGTTGAACACAAGTTGTTCGCCGTTTTGACAGCACTAGTGTTGGGTGCTCTTATGTTTTGGGGGAATTTACATAAATACCACTCAATTCTTATGTATTTACAACAAAATTTTATTTTTGTATATTTATGCGCTCCTAAATTTTTCATATTAATAAAAATGTCACTATTTTAACTCTTGAGAAGTGAATGTAATTTTTTTCGTGCATTGAGTAAAAGATATCATATAGATAAAATCACAAAAGTAAAAAATTAGGTGTTAGGGGTGTGTTGTGTAATTTTTTCTTATAATTTTATTTTTGTCCCCTCAAAAAAATAAAATTATTTTTGTAAACATTAAACTCTAAATTTTTAATCATTATATATCATGTTTATAAAATATATATTTCATATTTATTCATTTAACTCTTGGTCATTCCAAGTTTTTAAAAATAAAAATTTAATAATTATTTTAAAGGCATAATATTAAGGGGGCTTCTTCATACATACCACCAAATTTCTATGCAATTACTATCCAAAATCAAAACTTTGCATTTTATATTTATACCACCAAATCTTTCATATTAATAAAATATGAAATACACATTTTTGTTAGACTGCCATATATGTAAAAATTGAAACTTAGGGTCTATTTGGGGAGGTTATTCACAGCCCGTTGTTTGAAAAAGACATTAGGGGTGCGTTTTTAAACAAGTCGTTCACAATTTTACATTAGGCGTAGAGCGAAAGAAAACTCCTGCCCTATCTCCTGTCGCACGGATCTCTCGACCCCCTCGCCTTCTCCTCTGCGTCCTCCTCTCGCATGGATCTCTCGTGATCCCTTCTCTCCTGCGACGAAAGCTGCGATGGCAGCGAAGGGATCGCTCATTACAGAGACCACCAAAAACTCCCATCTTTCTCATACTTCTGCACCGCTCCGACCAAGGTAAGTATCGCTCCCTACTTCCTTTTCATTCCTCTCCATTCGTCCCGAAATTTCCTAATCATGTCCTTGGAGCTCCTCTGCAATCTCTAGGGCAAAGCGAAACATTCTGCTCTTCTTCTCATTGAGCAGGAGCAATGCTCACATCTTGTAATGCCCGAAAGAATTCATGCCTGCAGCTAGGTAAACTCTTAACCCCTGTCCTGACCTCCAATATTTCTAGGGAATAGATTAGGAAATATCACAATAGTTTTTCGTTCTTTGTTTTACGTTCAATGCTTTCCATCCAATAATCTAAAACATTGAAATAGATTTTACAATACCGCAATAGTTGTAGGTGCCTTGTTACAGTTCAAAGCTTTCCATCCAATGTTCTTGAGGCATTGGAATATATTTTTTAAAGCCGAAAGATTCGTTGGTGCCTTGTTTCCTATTCAACGCTTTCTATCCAATTTTTATTTATCCAGAACAAGGGCGGAATTGTCATTTATCCAGAATCAGCTGTTTTTCAAACGCAAAAACCAAACAGTCCGCCAACTTATCAGGATAAACTGCTGATCAGCAGATTATCAGGATAAGCAGCTTATATGAATAAGCTAGATAAGCTGCAGCTGTCCCAAACAGACCCTTAGATGTTAGACATGTGAGTACATAGAAATTGGGTGATATGTAAGTAAATCTCCCTAATATTAAATACCGAAAAAATATTTATATCAAAATGTGAATATATTTTTGCCTCTAAGTTTATAATTTTATCATATGTAAAATAATACCTGTCTTGAAGATATTTATAAAAAAATAGGAACTGATGATATATATACAAGTAAAAATGGTGTAGATTACTATTTTTATCACAAATGGGTGGCTAATTTCTTATGCACGGATTTCAAAGAAATGCTATAAAAAGAACATTAAGACATTCCAAGACAATTTTCTTTTCCACAACATTCTTTGAAGCCCGTTCATCCCTTCCTTCGACTTCACTTAAACAAACTGCTCAACGGTTATTTTGAATCGATTTTTTGAATAAATTTATTCATATTTTATCACTTGATGTATCTATCAATGAACATCATAAATCACATTATACTCGTATTCATGCTAAATATACACCATTGTCGTGCATCTAAATCAATGTAACATAGCTGCCTAGTTCTATGTGGTAACTCACTATAGTACCCTTAAGCATTAGCTTTGACAATTTATTGTATTCAAATTTTTATTGATTATATGTACCTTTTTAACACCTTTGAGTTCATTTTTTAGTCAATTATGTAAAAGGCATGGGAAAATTAAATAAATTTATTTATATTAACTACTTACGTAAGAAATGTGAAGAAGAAAGTTGGTTGTTGTGCACTAGAAGGAAACATAGCCTATATTTTAGAAGACACAAAGGGTCTGTTTGGGGAGCTGCTGAAAAAATAATCTGTTGTTCAAAGCTGCGATGACTATTATATATATATATTTTGAAATGTCAGACTGCAGCTAGCAAGCTACTACCACACCTAGCCAGAAATGGTGTGAAAATGCTGGTTTCAACGGTTGGAAAACACAGTTTTTTGAAAAAACTGCCAAAATACAGTTTACCCAAAGTCCTGGTTGTGTTTTCAAAATGCACTGCACCAAATAAGTTGTCCCAAATAGGGCCTAAAACTTATTTTCTTACACACACCATACAAATACAAAATAGAAACCAAATAGCAAATCTGTTTTACAAAATTTATAATCCAAAAAGGAAAATTAAATAATAAAAGAATACAAGAAATTCTTTTTAAGGATGGTACAATAATATCCTTTAGTGAAGAGAATAATATCAGCATTAATTATGTTTAAAGTAATTTTGTGTACACTTTTTCTTCATCGTGGGTCCCATCTTCCTCAAATTGTCCTTTTCCTATTAGGGATCCACTTATTTTTTTTTTAATTATTATTTATGCTAGCTCGAAGGTTTAATTGCTAAAAATTGTTGCATCTATTTTTATTATATTATCATAGTATCGTAATCAATTGACATATTTTGTGATATGTTATCATCATCTTCTGGCATGAATGACTAAAATATTTAATCTACAGTATTATTTGAATATTTTGCAATTAGCTTGTTCGATGAGACATATATGGATCATTAAATGTTAAGGTACAATCAAAATGAGTTGAATTTGTCACAAAGAAGGCAGGGTTGGAGTTAATGAGGAAATATAGTGTTAGTACCTTATATCAATATAAAAATTTTGTTGTTTTTTTATGGATGTTCTAAGCAATAAATGATTATTTTTGAAGCACCATTGAATCATTAATAGGGAAGTTAGCAAACAAACCAATTAATGTGAATACTAGATTGTTATATTAGATGATTGTTTATGATACACTCTATAAAAAAAAGGATTTCAAAAGTCCAAAAGATTTATGAATAGTGCATGAAGTTGATTCATTAAGCAAACCTTGAGAATAAAATAAAGGCAAGCATAAATGGCACCAGAGTGTTTAATTTTAGTTATAGTTCTTAGTTATTTAAAGACATAAAACTTATTATGATGGTTATATTACCATCTTGAGAGCAATAAGATGTAGAATTATCTAAAAATAATGTTTTGATGATCTAGATTCAATAGCAAAGTAGTAGAATTTATGTTTAAATGTGAAATCTTTCAAAAGATGAAAGTAGAGTACCTTCAACTATATGTTTATGCCTATGTTGACCTCACTTTTGGTTGAGGTCTAGAAAACTTCTTTAGTAGCCTAGGTCTAGCCATAAGACTTTCCTATTGACTAGTCTTAGAAAATTAGAA
>JXCR01098973.1:4593-15708 GCA_002079205.1 Phalaenopsis hybrid cultivar
ATATATGTATGTATGTATATACATATATGTATGTATGTATATATATATATATATATATATATATATATATAACTATATATTTAAGAGTATTTTTAAGAAATTTTTTTTTGCTTATTATATTTGTTTATGCAAAATATTGGATTTGAAGGTTTTGTACCTTACGATTCAGAATTAGAACATACTATTAGAAAAATTTGAAAACAAAAGAAAAGAAATTAAAAATTTGAACGTAATGGCGAATAACTTAGATAATCAAATAAATGAAAATCGACAAAGACTTGTAAAAGATTATGCTAATCCAACAGCAGATGAACTTCACTTAATTATTCAAAATATTTATATTGCTGCTAATTCATTTGAGCTTAAACCTGCTATTATCCAAATTGTACAAAATAATTAGTTTGGAGGAACACATACTGAAAATCCTAACTTACATCTTGCTAGTTTTCTTAAAATTTTTGCATGACGGAGTTTTAAATGATGTTGTTATGCTTAGAAATTTTTCCTTTTTCATTAAGGGAAAAAGCCAAAGCTTGGTTAAATTCATTAGCACCTGGATCTATTAAAACTTGGGGAGAACTATAACAAAAATTCTTGGTTAAATATTTTTCACCATCGAAAACTGCTAAGCTTAGAAATAATAATACATCTTTTTTGTCAGTTTGAAGGGGAATTGATATATGAAACCGGAGAAAGATTTAAGGATCTCCTTAGAAAATGTACACACCATTCTTTACCAAATTGGTTAATAATTCAAACTTTTTACAATGGATTAGCAGGATCACTTAGATCTATTATAGATGCTGTTGTAGGTGGATCTTTAATGTCAAAACCTTTTGATGAAGTGTACTCTTTAATGGAAGAAATGACTACTAACAATTTTTAATGGCCCTCTGAACGGGTAAATCCTAAGAGAGTAGCTAGTATTCATGAATTTGATGCAATTTCTATTTTAGCATCTCAAATTGCTGCTCTGTCGAAAAAGATTGATCAAATTGGAGTGAACTATTCTCAAATACCACCAATAATAGAGGAAAATTCACTAGGACAAATAATTGATACTCAATCATCTTATAAAACTTTAAATGGTATTAATAATCAAAATAATAATCCCTATTCTAACTATTATAACCCTGGATGGAAAAATCACCCTAATTTTAGTTGAAATAATTATAACAATTCAATGAACCCTTCAGAAAATTTAAATAACCAAAGAAATCCTAATTATCGACTTTATTATCCTCCTGGATTTAACTCTAACCCTAACCCACAAGTTAAGGAAAAGAAGTTAACAATGGAAGAGGTAATGTTGAACATGGGAAGTTAAATAGAAAATATGGGGATTGCTATTCGAAATATTGAAAATCAATTAGAACATATTGCGACTGCACTTAGTAACAGACTTTCAGGAAATCTTCAGAGTACTGTGGAAGTTAATCCCAAAGATCAAAATAAGGAGCAAATTAAAACTATTCAATTACGAAGTGGAAAAGAAGTTGAAACAAGAATCCAAAGAGAAATTGAAGTTGATGAGGAGAAGGAAGAGATGAAAAATGAACAAACACAAGTTCCCCTAGAAAAGCCATTACCTCTGTTTCCTCAACGACTAAAGCAGAAGAACAAAGACAAACAATTTATAAAATTTTTGGAAATCCTTAAAAAGTTAACGATAAACATTCTTTTCATTGAGGCTTTGGAACAAATGCCAAGTTATGTGAAATTTATGAAAGATATATTAAACAAGAAAAGAAAGATTACAGATCATGAGACTGTTGCACTCAGTGAAGAGTGTAGCGCTATTATTCAAAAAAAGCTTCCTAAAAAATTAAAAGATCCTGGTAGTTTTACTATACCTTGTGCAATTGGTGAAAAGTTTTATGGAAAAGCCTTATGTGATTTAAGAGCGAGTATCAATCTTATGCCTCTATCAATTTTTAAATGTTTAGATTTAGGAGAGATTTCCCCTACTACTGTAACTCTTCAGTTAGCTGATCGATCAATAACCTATCTTAAAGGAGTTATAGAAGATGTGTTAATAAAAG
The DNA here is from genome assembly GCA_002079205.1 of Phalaenopsis hybrid cultivar. Lineage (NCBI taxonomy): Eukaryota > Viridiplantae > Streptophyta > Magnoliopsida > Asparagales > Orchidaceae > Phalaenopsis > Phalaenopsis hybrid cultivar. Next base: position 6,636 of record JXCR01098973.1, read on the forward strand.
TGGATAAATTTATTTTTCTGTAGACTTTATAGTATTAGATATGGAGGAAGATAAAGAGATTCCTATTATTTTTGGGAGACTATTTCTTGCAACAGGGAGAGCTATGATAGATGTGCAAAAAGGAGAATTAATAATGAGAGTTAATGATCAAGAAGTAACATTTAATATTTTAAAAGCTATAAAATATCCTGCAATAGAAAAAGATAATGAATGTTTTAGGATGAAAGTTACTGATTATCTAAGTAATGAGCACTTTAAGAAAGAGTTTGAAGATAAATTTCGGCAAGAAGAATTTATTGAGGATAAGGATGAAATAAAAGAAAAAAAATTAGATTATATTGAGGATAAATTTGAAATCTTAGATTTGTTGGAAAATGATAAGAAAACTCGTATTCCTTCAAGTATTAAACCACCTAAACTTGAACAGAAAGTATTAACTGCTCATTTAAAATATGTGTTTTTAGGATATTCATCTACATTGTCTGTTATTGTATCTCTGAGTAAACTAAAATTCAAGAACAAAAAATAATAGAAATGTTAAAAAGATATAAAAAGGCTTTTGGATGGACTTTAGTAGATATTAAAGGAATTAGTCCTTCAATTTGCATGCACAGAATTTTATTAGATGAACAATATGAACCTAAAGCTGATCCTCAGAGGAAATTAAACCCAATAGTGAAAGAAGTTATTAAAAAAGAAATTTTAAAATGGTTAGGTACTGGAATTATATATCTTATTTCAGACAGTGCTCGATTAAGTCCAATTCACTATGTTCCAAAGGAAAGAGAAAGGTAGATTTTGATGATCAAAGGTTTGTCAACTATAAGTCCAACATTTGCTTCAATAGTCTACTTATAACTAAAAAAGTGATTCCGAATTGAAGATTTAAAAATCTGGGAGGAGAAGTCGAGAGATTAATCAATGCTCGATAGTGGGAGAATTTTTGCTACTTTACTGCCGAAGCGATTGGATGGAGTCTTATGCCATTTTCAAGGAGACTTCTGAAGATTATGTGTTTGTTTGTGGGAAAATGATAGAGTTTACTCCAGGGAAAATTGAATTTTATCTGTTAGAAGATGTGTATAGCTGCCAATACAAATTGTTTTCTGCTACGAATGAGGCCTTGAATGAAGTTATTTCTTTTCTTACTGAAGGAAGAGGAACCTGGAAGGTGAAAAATGGAGTTAAGGTAAACTTTCCTCTTTCTATGTTAAATGTAATATCTAAGGCCTAACACTTTTTTATTTCTGGAAGAATGATACCAATAAATCATCATATTGAGGTAACAAAGGATAGAGTCATCTTGAACTACTATATCTAGCAAGTGATGAGGATAAATGTAGGCTCTATTATTTATAAGAACCCTTGATCTATTACTTCAGGAGAGACCATTGGTGGTTTAGCTCACCCTGCACTGATCTTCACACTATGTGAACAGCAGGAGTTGATTATAGAGCAGATGAGGAGAGGATTGAACCTCTAAAACTTATTGGGCCTACCAATATAAAAAAAATTATGAATCTCTTGTTGGATGGAGATCTGGAAGTAGGATCAGGGATATTCCTTCTACTTCAAATACTTCTAGCACCCCTATTATCCAGGAACTTATGGAGTAAATGATGATCCAATACGGAGATATCTTGAGATTGGATAGTAGAATGAAAAATGTGGAGGCCAGACACGCTCACAATGATGATTTGATAAGACAAAAGTTCGAATATGATGCTGCTTATGATGATGCAATAGTCAGACACATGAGGGGTGATCACTCAGTTCAGTTTCCTACTCACCCTGTTTTTACTCCATATCAGCAGCAAAATTTGGATGTGGAAGAAGAAGAAGAAGATGATGATTGGTGATGCTTTAGTTAGATTTTTGTTCAGTTTATGTTTGGTTGAATATTATTGTTGAGACTGTTTATTTTTAGATGTGTAAAATTTTATTTTAATTGTATGTTGTGTTGTGAACTGTGGATTTGTGAGACTATTTTTAATACTGTTATTAGTTTTTAGTACTTTGTTGGATATATTTGTAATTAACTCTTTGTCAGCAAAATTTTATATGTATTATGTGTTATTTAATGTTTTAAGTCTGTAGATTTTCATATTAGCACCAACAATATTTTAGGGTTAAATTTCAAATCAGAACCTTCAACAGGTATGTCTTTCCTTTGTGTATTAAATGTTTTCTTTCACCCTTTATTTTTTAGTTTTTCATTTAAAATCTTTTAAAATTTTAAGTTGGGGGGGGAGAAAATTTTCTTTTTAAAAGAAAATAGACTTAATTTTATTTGTCCTCAATTAGTTATATTTTCAAAATATTTAAAAAAAAAAATTAACATGACCTTTGGTATTAGAGGGTAACTTTAGATAACTATATTTATGTTTCTAAATAAATAGTAAACTTAAGTAAAAATTTTTAAATAATAAAGGTTAATTTTAGAGATTAAGATATTTGGTATGATAAAATAAGACTATATTTTTTCTATTTTAAGTAAAGGAATTTGTATTTTGAAGTATTAAAAATCTTAGAGATTCATGTAAGAAGAAAAAATTAAAACTTTATGAAAAATCTTTAAGTCTAATATAAATTTATAAAGTGAAGGAATGTGAAAAGTTTTTTAACTTTAAGAAGAGGATAGTGAAGTTCAAAATCATTAAAGGCTATCTAGATATAGTAATCCTCATATAAAAAAAGAAAACAAAGAAAAGAAAAAGGATTGAAAATGATCCTGACAAGAAAAAGAAAAAAAAAAAGAAAAGAAAGAAAAGAAAAATGATTAAAAAGGATCCTTAAAAGAAAAAGAAAATAAGAGAAAAGAAGAAAGATGTGAGGAGAAGCTTAAGAAGATGCCTAATTAAAAATTGGTTTCACTTGAATCAACTTAAAGAAGAAGGCTTGACTACATTTTCTAAACTTATATTTCAGTATTAGCATATTTATTAGTAAAGTTTCATGAAGTTCTTTTTCATATGGATACTCTCAGTGGCTTTGATATGAATAATTTGTAATTTTCCTTAAAAGAATGGAGAATCAAAAATCTTGGACTTGACTGCTAGATATTCTTATACCTTTAGTATTAACTAGAGTTATTTTGAATTTTTCTCAAGTGATGCTATTATATTTAGTGAACTAAGATATTAAAATCTAAAAGTTAAAATCTTTACCATAAGTCATATTTTTATGTAGTAAAATAATTACTTGAGGACAAGTAACATTTAAGTTTGGAGAATTTTAATACACCAAAAATATATGCATTTTTAGACTCATATTTTATACTCATTTTTTGTGATATTGCACTTTAATGGAAGATATTTTTTGTGTTTTATTGCAGGTTGTGAATTTTTAGGACTTGGACCAAAAAAGAAGAAAAAATGATAAAATTTGGAGTCAAAATAGACAAATTGAAAATTTGTTCAGCGCCGACTGCGCCAGAATGGGCACTGACGGCACTGTTTGACAGAGAAGGCAGATTAAATTAAATGGCCTCTGGCGCCAACGGCGCCAATCCCGGTGCAGACCCTGTTTCTAGAAGATTCGACAAATTTGGATATTTTTTGAAGAGTTTTTGGAGGCACCTATTGGAGAACCAATCTAGGCTCTATTTAGGGCTGAAATTTGATCAGAAACCCCCCTCACACCATTTTGAGTTTTTCCACTCATTTCAGTTTTTACTCTTCACACGCCAACATTCCACGTCATTCCACACCATTAGTTAGTTATTATCTTTATAGTTTTGAGTTTTTGTGGTGAGTTTAAGTGTGAATACTTCTTTAAGAAGTGTTGGAGAGGAAGAGAAGTGAGAGATTTTTTCTTCCTACATTTCCTAAGAGAGGCTACAAGGGATTTGTTTGAGAAAGAGTTTCAGATAAGTGTTGTTTTCTTATTATTGTTGTATGAACTTTCTTTTATATATGAAATTTGTGTTTTGTTGTATCTTTCTCAATGAGTAGATTCATTTATCTTTCTCCTAACTCTGAGATATGGTGAAATTAAGAGATAATTTGGATGTGTCAATGTTAAAATTTAAAATAAATTGTGATGATTTTTTCAACTCCGCTCTTAATTTACTTTTTGATCTGTCCAATTGAATTGTTAAAATATATTGTGAAACATATGATCCGGGAAATGGAGTATGAGTTCTACAACAGAGTGAGAATCACATTTAAGTCTATGAAGGAGTATTTCGTTCATGGAATTAAGTGCAAATAAATAGGAAAATATACTTTGTTGGGTGTAGAATTGGAGATTTTTTTAGGGTGACAGACTAAAAATCCACAATTTGATCTTAGTATTTAAAAACTAAAGCGAAAGTTAGCCTTCAGGGGAAGGGAAGTGGGAGCTCTGAAGTGGGAGTCAGTATCCTCCTAGCCTAGCCATAGATTTAGGGATTAAACTTAAGATTAGTCAGTGATTTTCTATAACACTGAATCAGGGTAGAGAATTAAAATTGCTCCTATTTGGCACACTACAAATTTAAACAATTTATCTCATCTCATTTCACCAAAAAGCTCATTGTAATGGGAAAGATGCTTTTTCATATAAGAAAACTTCACCATATAAACATAGTTTAGTAGTTACTGTTTAAAACTCTGCATTTAAGTTTTGCTAGTAGTTAATAATTTAGTTTTATTAGAATCATAAACATTTAAAATAGTGACAGTAATTCCATTTGATTTCTGTGAATTTCCTAATTTATTTATAATTTCTAATTTAAACATTCTTTTGAATTCTCTTCCTTCACTCAAAATACAAACTAAAACTTAAAATAAAATAAAAGTGGTCGGTGGCGGCAGCTGCGATTATTTGGATGGATGATGGCTGTTGGCTCTCTTCTCTTGATGATCCAAGTCTTCTTTAATAAAAATCCAAAGGGTATCTTGGTGTTTCTTCAAAATGTGTCATCATTCAATGAATCTTCTAAAAGTTGCCTCCTTTCAAAAGCCAGTTGAATAAATTTTCGTGTTCATGGGTTATTTCCTAAGTTTTTTACTAAGAGTTGTTTCAAACACCTCTTCAAAAATTTGTCTAAATTCAATGAATCATAAAATAACAACTTTTGGACCTTGAGCACGGGGTACCTGGTGCTTAAGCGCTGCCCTCTTTGTATAACTGGTGTGTAGGCGCCAGTCCTAAGCGCCTCAGTTCATTTTTGCTTCAAATTTTATCATTTTTTACTCCTTATATCATTTTTCATTCATTTGATTGTACCTGAAAGAAAAACACACAAATGTCTTTCATTAAAACACAATATCTCAAAAATAGGTATAAAAATGTGTATAAAAAGTATATATATTTTAGGTGTATCACATATCTTCATCTGCCACACCTCATCAAAGCCGCACCACCATCTTCTATCATCGGTATCCCAAGAAAAAAAATCTCCAAACCTACGCCTCAACCTAGCCTACTAAACTCATAGTTGGCCGCTCTTTGTTAGCATTGCCCACCAACCACCGCCTTGTTGACCAACCCGCACTAAGTTTTGCCACTCGCTCGCTAGCCATTCCCACTATTGACCAACCTCACTGCCTCCAACACTACCTAGTTGGCATGCTTCTCACCACTAGAATTCGTCGGACTACAATTAGTCAAGCCCACCACAGTTATTGGAGCTCTTCCATGCAACCCACCTCATTCTATCTTTACCAAAGAGTGAAAAAATAAAATAAAAAGGAGGAAAATAGGAAAAAACACAAAAAAGAGACAAAAATAGAATATATGTATATATATATATATATATATATATCATTCCTTTAGATAGATGTTATCATCGCCTCACACAGGTATAAATTCTTGAACACACTATGTACCCATTCTCATTGTTCCAATGGGGCAGAAACATCTTCTATAAGTACCCGTTCAAGTAATTCCAACTCGACGTGAAAACTTACTATTAAGTATTTGTTCTCATTGCTTCAACGATATAGAGAATTTTGTTATTTCTTTTACATAGGTATAGAAGATCCATGTTAGACAGAAGGGTTAGAAAATCTCTTCAATGTTGCAAAAGTTATCCATGCGTGCCTTTTTAGAAGGTTGGGCGAGCCCAACATTCCCAAGGTAGCTCCCTAAATGGGAAGATACTTAGATGTTGTCGAACTTCAAATTGATGGAGCTTGAGCAATGAACAATAAAAAATGTTCATGAATATCAAATCACTTCTTTCAACTTTCCGTAAAAGCAAATCCTAGTAATTTTCTAAGTACTATATGTTTTTTTGTTTGATTTTTCAAAAGCCCAAACAACCTAGAAGACGAAAACTATTTTTTTTACATTTTTAAAATTCTCCAAATTGGCACTTAAATGTTTCCTTCAAATTTGACCTCATTAGTGGAGGCAAAATCATTCTCTGAGCTAACTTCGACAATTTTAAAACTTGCTCAGTCTCAAAATTCAACAACAGACATTGTTCAACAACACTATCACCAACAAGATTCTATCATTTTCATCTAGGATGAACTCGAGACAGAGTGATGACTAGAAACATTTTTGGAAGAGTAGCGCAGAAAAGATCATTTATTGTAGTTGACTTAGCAACTTTACCCTTCTCACCCTCATCATCCTCCTTAATTTTCTTTTATGTTATTTTATTTAATAGATAATAAGAAAATTACCCATCTGTAGGTTTGGATATCTCTTACTACTTTTAACTCTTTAACATCATCACAAGAAATTCCCTACAAAAGAATTTCTTAGTGTTATCCATGCCTAGGAGATGTGAAATGACATTACACCAAATATACCTTAAGTAATAAAGCATTTACATATTGCTCATAGTGTTAAAATGTATAACAAATTATTAAATCAACATGTTTAGCTATAATCAATGTGGCAGATCATTGAGAATATTATTTATTTATTTTATTGTGATCATTAAAATAAAGAGAATTGATTAACTAGTTGCATGCTTAGATTTACCAAGATTGGAATGTGGTTTGCCATGAGGTGTTTCTATCTGGCCTAGGGTTTTTGATCTGGTTTTTCTAACTAGAAATTGAATAATAATAATAAAAAGAATGTTGATATGTATCCATTTCTCTGATTGATGTGGGTTGAGTCCGAGTTCAGTCACTTCTCTAACGTCTAAAGTTATCAAAACTATCAAAGCAAATGTACTTTCTTTCGAGACTGACTAAAAGGAATCAACAACAATTACCACCATTCACTTGACTTGCTAATGACTTCACACATATTCACCCTATGTACATGGCTCAACTTGTATTCTACGTAATTACATAGTTACAAACTAGGTAGGTCTAATTTATGGAAAACATATAGCAATCAATGTAATATAATTTTACTTGAACAATCTTTTATATTGTATCATGTCTCGAATTAAGCTACAAGTAGATGACGAGAACATGAACTGAAAAATCATTTAATCATTTGCTAATATTTTTTTTTAGCAATATAGTATATATCAAAGTTTCTCACAACTTAACGTCTAATACTATTTCACTATATTTTCTATGTTTTTTTGGCTCTCGTAATCTTTATTATTAGTAAGGTTCTAATGTTATTTTAAATAAAAATTTAATCAATAAAAATAGAAGTGAATAAAATAATAAGAACAAAATAATGTTTTATTTGTATTATAATAATACCAAAATATTTGTTCGGATAAAATGAGCTTTTAAAATTAATTTTTTTTAAAAAATTTCACTTTAATTCCAATTAATATCCTATGTATTTCATGACACCTTAAAATATTTGATAATAAAAATTTAAAGCCCCATTTTGCTCTACTTAAAGGTTGTGCGCCTCAATGCGTCGAGACTAGAAAAATTATTTCATACGGCACTATATGCAGAAATGTATGAATATGGTGTCTAATCTTCACCGTACATCAGTTAAAAAAAAAAAATTTAAATGTGGCCAACCTAAATTTATATTTATTGTAATAAATGGTGAAAATCAGACCCATATGAATTTTTTAGAGGTGCCGTGGGAAATATGCCGAAGATAGAGAATGAATGGACCCCGGATACTCGCTCAAAATGATCCGGCACGCTGCACCGGAAGTCTCTTCATCAAATTAACAACTAAAAATTTTACCGAATATTCTTCTGGAAGGTTCACTCTGACTCCAATGGCAAACCCTTGCATCATAAGTGGCCACTCGCGTAGCCCTGCCTCTGTTGTCGTCAGAGCGGTTTCTTCTCTCTCTTCGAACCATAGGAGAAGGTTTCCGGCGGCTCTGTCCTTGAGGTTGATCAGAGGGGAGATCCCGGCCATGGAGAAGCTTGGGATTATAGTTGAAAGAAATCCGCCGGAAATCTAAACTCTTGGAGCTCGGCGTTAAGCAATGGCCCAAGTATGGTTTCTTGCCTTCTAACTCGCGCTCTTCCTTTCCTTGTTAACTTAAATCATAATCAGGCCAACGAATTTAGCATCTGAGAACTGTGGCTCACCTCTCCAGAAAACTGTTGAGCATCCCACCTTCACCTTGCTAGATCACAATCAATTCATTGTATCCTCACCACCTGGAGCACGCTATCGGCCACACCTTGATGGCCCTACTCACCAGCTGCCACATTGGTCTGTAAACATTGTCATCCTCATCAACATAGACACCTTTGCTGGGTTGACCTACTGACAGACACCGCCAGCTCGCCTCACCGCTAGTATGTCGTCATCTGCCACCCCTCGTCGGAGCCGCACCACCGTCTTCTGTCATCGGTAATCCAAGAAGCACATCACCAAAACTACGCCTCAACCTAGCCTGCAAAACTCATAGCTGGCCGCTCTTTGCTAGCATTGCCCACCAACCGCCGCCTTGTTGACCAACCCACACTAAGTTTTGCCACTCGCTGGCTAGCCATTCCCACTATTGACCAACCTCACTGCCCCCAGCACTACCTAGTTGGCATGCTTCTCATCACCAGAATTCGTCGGACTACTATTGGTCAAGCCCACCACAGTTGTTGGAGCTCTTCCATGCCACTCACCTCATTCTATCTTTACCAAAGAGCGAAAAAATAAAATAAAAACGAGGGAAAAAGGGAAAAACACAAAAAAGAGGCAAAAAGAGAATATATATATATATATATATATATATATATATTTTCTT
>JXCR01098990.1:0-38360 GCA_002079205.1 Phalaenopsis hybrid cultivar
ATTCACTTAGTCCAAATGAACTTACTAAACCCAACTTAATGAGTTCCATAATTTCATTTAGAGCGTGGGAAGCCTCGTTAGCGACCGTAGGTTACCTCCTCCGAGGAATTCCCGATCATCCGATAGAGACATCTTAATTTAGTTGCTGTAGGTTACCTCCTCCGAGGGATTCCCGATCATCTGATAGAGACATCTTAATTTAGTTGAAGCCATAGGTTACCTCCTCCGAGGAATTCCCGATCATCCGATAGAGACATCTTAATTTAGTTGAAGTTTTGTTTTGTGATGTTTGTGATTAAATTTTGAGTTGTCTTATATTTTGAATTTTGTGGTGGTGAGTTACCTCCTCCGAGGGATTCCCGATCATCCGATAGAGACATCTTAATTTAGTTGAAGTTGTCAACCGTAGGTTACCTCCTCCGAGGGATTCCCGATCATCCGATAGAGACTTTTTAATGTTTGTGTGATGTTTGTGATTAAATTTTGAGTTGTTTTATATTTTGAATGTTGTGGCGGTGAACCGTGGGAAGCCTCGTTAGCAACCGTAGGTTTCCTCCTCCGAGGGATTCCCGATTATCCAATAGAGACGTCTTAATTTAGTTGAAGTTGTAGTTTTTGTGTGATGTTTGTGATTAATTGTTTTATATTTTAAATGTTGTGGAGGAGAATTTTATCTTGGTTTATTTTAGTTTTAGTTTTGGTTTTGGTTTTGTGGCTATCCTGATAGTTTTAATTTTCATGCAGGGTGACATCGTTATTTAGCATGTAAATTTGTGTAAGCATAAAAGTATAACATAAAAGCACAAGAAAGAAGACGTTGAAAACTGTAAAAGCGTACCTAACGAGTCTTCTCGTTCCACCACCTGAAACTCAAAATGCATGTCAGGGCAATTTATGTAGAGGCAAAAAAGTAAGGTTTTGGTAGTTTTCCTAACCCCATATCATATCTTGGTGGGTCCTTAAGAGTTTAATTAAGAATGATTTTGTCAAGCAAAACATATTAAGTTTAGTAGATCTCTGAGGTATCCAACAGATCTAGAGAAAGAAGCAGGTTCGTGCTGCTTTTTCGCTGCCTTGTGGAAAATCTCGAGTTCTTTTAAACTTATTATGTTGCTTAATAATTCATCTTATGAACACCCTAATGCTCAATGAACACTAATATCCTAACTTTCCCTACGAGTAGGGTAATTATCACTCGCAATTCAATTTAAAAATTATGTGGGTGAAAACCCTTAAAAAGACAAGTTTAAGAGACTTAGCCAAATTTTAACTTGGGCTTGTAGTGTTTGAAAGATGTTTTAATTTTTAATGATGTTTACTTTTCTAATCTGTATTTAAATGAAACTTGATTTAGCCTAAGTCACTACTAAGCCCTTAAGATTTTGGTTGTCTTAGTCATTGCAAATGAAATTGACTTATAAGTGATGGTGATGATTCATGTTTTTTATTTTTTTTGTTCATCAAATAGGGGCATTAAATTAGTAAGTTATTAACACCCAAAAACATACCCCTAAATCTAGGATCATTTAATCGGCTAGACTCCCAAATTTATGTAATTTAAGGAAATTGCAAATTTATCGTTTTTAATTAGGACAAGTGAGGTTGGTTTCTACTAGTTAACCCCTTATGTTTTAAACATCCAAATATGTTAATTAGAATCAAAGATTTCTCATTTCCCTTTTTGAAATTAGGCTTAAAAGTTAATTAAGGCTAAATTTTCAAAATTACACATTTGCCCCTACGACTATCACTTCATAATTCATCAGATTTAATCCAAATGACTTTGAAATTTTTATCTTACCTCACTCATGGGTCAATTGAGAGATCAGAGGAGAAAGTGTGATTTTTCAAAATTTAATTTATCTATATAATTATTTTTAATGCAAAAATAGGATTTTTTAAAAAAAATTCCTAACTTGACCAAGATAAATTCTAATCCCTTGAACCTTTTACTAGATGTAGGCATAGACCAGAGGAGCCTTTGGACCAAACTTAATGATTTTTTGAATTTTATTTGAATTTTAAGAATTATTTTAATTTATGGAGTTTTTATTAATTTTAAAATATTTTAAAAGTGAAAAATTCAGTTTTATATTTTTATTAAATCTCTCTAATGCAATGGGACATAGAGAAACTAATTTCACATTTTTATGATTTTTCTTTGAATTATTGGAATTATTTTAGTAAAAACCCAATTTTAGCCTTTAAAAATTATTTTAAGCTTCAAAATTCAATATCATTATTTAGAAAATCAGGAAAAATATCCCAATTGTTCTTAAGTGCTCAGGAAGAAATTTAGAACATTTTCCATGAGTTTTATTATTTTTGTGATTTTTATGGATTTTTAATTATTTAAATATTTAAAAATAGGCTAAAAATCAAGTATTTATTTTAAATACCATTTTATTTTTAGAAAATACTCATGATCACAGAAAACTCAAAAATAAGTTTTTATAAATTTTTGACTTATATTTTGATTTTTTAAAATCATTTAAGAGCCAAATTGATATTTATTTTAAAAAACAATTTAGGTCATCAAATGAACTCAAAATACTTTGAAATTTTTATGGTGAGTTCCATGGATCCTAAATAATAGTGAAGATAAAAAATAAGTCATTTAGATGTTTATGTTACCCAAAATTAATTTTCTTTGTGTTTTAGGGTTGGTGAAGATTAAATGCATTCTTAATGGCTTAACCATGAAATTATTTCCAAGGGGTACTCTGGTCATAGTGAACCTTCCAAAAATTTCTTGGAATTTTCTAAGCAACATGCTAATTATCATGATTAATTTATGCAAATAATAGACATAAACTTGAAAAATATGGATCTTTGTCCAGAGACCTCCTCTGACTTTGGAAAAATCAAGAATGTTCCCTAAGACAAAGACATTCAAACCAGTGTTTAATTAATTTATGCTAATTATCATGTTAAAATTTCAAGCCATGGTGATATTACTACATGCATGGAGAATCAAAACATTCAAACCAGTGTTTAATTAATTAAAAATAAAATATGCATCACATGGACTTAAATTATATCCACATTATTCTCCTCTATTCACTGAGCAAGAGAGTATTTTTATTTTTTTTATATGATTTTTCTACACCAAGATATAAATTTTTAAAGCTAGGGCTATTTATTTAAATAAGAAAATCCCTATTTTTCAATTTAAACGCTCGACGGTGACTGTATCCTCGGCAGCTCTGAAGGCACGTGTGGCGCGCTCTGTTTGGACGACGCCATCCACGTAGCCGCTGACTTGGGCTTCCGTTGCATGTAAGGAAGTGCTATCTGGCTTGATCTTCTCCATCCGTCCGATACATGCGTGATCGGATGGATGCCCGTCATCATCCCCGATAGAGTGATCCCGTGACCGTCCACACTAAAACTCTAAGATCTCGACCTAAACTCAATCAAATCACTTCCGGTTTGATCCTATGGACTCATCTAAGTTAGACAAACATATCCATACGATAATCATACAATTATATAAGGCCTAATCAAATAGAGAATCAAAATAGGCTCGGGAGGAAGAGGAGATCAATAACTTGGCTTTGAGAAGTGAAGCTTCGATTAGAGATGCTCGGCACGTTCGTTGGGATCCAAGGAAGCTAGGGATTAAGCCTCTGGCTATCATGCAAAGACTAGGTAGGAATTTGACCAAGCCCGATTTCAAGTGTTGGTCTAGAGCTATGCTAGAGTCTCTGTGGAAGGGGGATTTGATGGGGCTTTTCTATCTCTCACTGTGGTGAAGGTGTGGGTGAGTTTAATTAGATTTTTGTGGAGTGTAGAAGTGTAGAGAGCTCTGTCCTAGTTTTATGAAGAGATTCAAGCTCAAATTTAGGCTTTGGCAAGGGGATTCATGGCAATGTAGTGGTTGAATTGCACTAAGGAGGTCTCAAAGAGGATTTGGGATCAATTTGGGGAAGTCTCTCAGAAGAAATTTCAACACACCTCCCATGGCCGTGGATGTGAGTTTTTATAAAAATGGCTAAGGGATGGCTCTTAGGGCTAATGTTTGGGTGTATTGTGATGCTTAGGTGGAGCGCAGAGGAGCTCTATCATTTGATTTGAGTGAGGTGGCCTGTGGATTTGATTTGGGTGAAATTCAAGAGGGGATGGCCCTCAGTTTTGGCTTCTCTGGTGACTATGCTGGCCGACCATGGCTGGCGGAGGTGGCTAGGAGCTCAGGAACCTAGGGGAATATGTCACTGCAATTTAATGCAATGAGGTATTGTTTTGGCAAAGATATCTTATGCCTAAGAAAAAATGGAAATCAAATCCCTTAATTTGAGGGAACCTTGGTCCATGGCTTATCTAGTTTGGGTTAGATGTTTTTTGGCTTTATCTTAGGGTCCAACTAATGGCTGTGGTGGAGTTAATTTGATGGCTTTAAGGTGGTTAGCCACATTTAATGCATGGGTCCAAGTGGGTGCAAATGACCAAAACTTGGGTTTTGGCTAGGCTAGCCATGTCAATTGGCCTTATTAATTATTGCATTTGGTATAGGTGATTGTAAGGAACAATTTTGGTGAAGGATGGAAAGGGTTTTGAGTTCATATGGGGGGTCAATTTAAAGGATTTTGGAGATTTGGTCAATTTGGGCATCTTGGGCTAGACTTGGGTCTAGATTGGGTTAGCCTTGGGCTAACTCCAAATTGATTGTTGAAAATGGTCAATAGGAATGCCATGAATATTTTTCAACATGAATTAGGTGCCAATTTTGTGGTTAAGAAAATTAATTTGGTGAAATTTAGGGACATAGTCAATTTGGGCAAAATTTGGGGCTTTTTTGGACTTGGATTAAAATTAAGTCAAATTAAGGTTTCACCAAGGCCAATTAAAGGTCAAGTTTGATGTTTAGGAATGTTATGAAGAGTTTAAAACATAAATTATGGCCAATTGAGTGGGCTATGGGTCCAATTTGTTGAGATTAGGTCATGTGCCTTAAATTGTGGGTTTGACCTATATTAAAATTTGGCTCAAAGCATGGGCCAATTAAGCTTAGATTTGGTTTATTTTGGTCAAATTGAGGGTGAATTTGAGTTTAGGATTGAAATTTGGGGATATTGGGTTCAAATTGATGGACATTTGAGGTAGATTTGGAGAAAATGGGTCTTTAAAAGGCAATTTGGGGGTTTTGGTCAAAGATGGTCAAATTGGGTCATGTGGTAGTTGAGGAAGATGAAATTAGGAATATTTGGGAGGTTTTGGAAATTTTTGGGATTTTTTTTTGAATTTTTGGAATTTTGGGCTAAGGAGGGGTGTTTTGGTAATTTTGGTGATTTTGGGTAGTTTGGGTGTTTTCAAGGTGTTTGAAATGATTTTTGAACCAATAGGGTATTTTGGGTAAATTTAGAAATTTTGACCAAATTTGGGGTCCCAGGGTATCTAGGTAATTTGGTGGAGTTTAGGGGAAAAAGGCTAGGTTGGGTATCTTGGTAGAGTTGGAGTGCCAACCACCATCAATAAGTCATTAACCAATGGAAACCCCATTTTGGGTCCTCTATGTAGTGGTCTTAGCTAAACCCTAGCCTAGAGCTAGCGGGTTTAGGGGACCAGCTACATGAGTCTCCCAAAAGTATCAAGGGACCAAAACCTAGAAGTTTAAGTTTAGGATTGTCAGTGATTGTGAGTGCAAGTATGTACCTTAAGCCCTAGACCAACACCAGGGTCAACCCTAAGGTCCAGCAGTCCTAAGAGTGACTCATCTTGAGTTCCCCCATAATGACCCTGACAGCGACTTTATATATGCTTAAAAATACAAGAATTTGATACTGCTGCTAGAAGATTTAAATCCCCGCAACAGCACCAAAAACTTGATAACGGTTATAGATTTGATAAAGATGTGTATAAAATATTCAATAATTGCAAAGTCACACTTATCAACGCAAGTATACGTATCGCTCAAGTAATACAGGGCTCTAATGGAGTCCTGGATATCGATCCCACAGGGAGTAATATTAGAGGCTATGAACTAAGATTTAAAAAATCAATACTTAATCACAACAATATAGTTCAAATTGCATATTTGTCACTAATAGACAATTGAAATAAAATTTTAATTTTATTAAAATCTTAATTAACTAATTCTACTAATAAAGTTTCTAATGTGAAGTTCAATATATAAAAAAACATCCTTCTCCTTGTCAAGAAATTTAAGTGAATGGATAAATTGAATCAGTTCAAATTGTATTGTGCCAAATAGGAGCATACCTATTCTTTACCCTTTGGACCAGGCATAAAGAACATTGACTAATCCTATGCTTGGTTACTGAATCTGCGGCTTGGTTGGGAGGATACTGACTCTCACTTTGAAGCTTCCACGTTCCCCTCGCTTGAGGGTTATCATCTACACTTCAAAACCCAAACGATATGACAAAATTGAGGATTTTAGTCTGCCACTCTAAAATCTCCAATTTTATGCCCTATAATTTTTATTTCCCTATTTATTTGCACCCAACTTTCAAGGACATTGACCTCCCTAAATCTTGGATGTAATATTCACTTTAGTTGTAAAATTTAATATATTTTAACAAATCAATTGGCGAGATTGAAAGTAAATTAAGATTGAAGTGAAAGATCATCACAACTTCTTTAACATTCTCAAGGCACAACCAGTTTAAATCACCATTTCACAAAATCTCAAAACAAGGACAAAGAGAGAGAAAACTACTCAGAACTCATGGAAAAGATACGAAAAAACTTGGAATTTATATATAAAAGCAAAGTCATTCAAACTTCAATAAGTAAATACCACTTATCTCTAATTCCTCCCCAAGAAAACTCCTCGAAGTTTCTCTGAATCTCTTCCTTTCCTTACACCACACAGAATTCTCTTTCAAAGCGGCAAGGAGGAAGAAATCTCTCACTTTCATTCCACTCTTACAATCTCTCGAAGAATTCCTCACATTAATAACCCTAAATTACACTCTATACACTCTAATGGACACACGTGGACACTCGTGGACACACCTTTTTTGGCCTCTAAATGTTTTTCTTTAAGTTGTAGAAGAGTTTTCAAGAGTTGCTCAAACGTCACTTCAAAAATCGCCCACATTCAATGCATCTATTGAGAGAACCGACATGCTCGTCATCGGCGGCCTCGATGGTGTCGTCGGTGGCCTCTAGAATATTTAATTCTAGACTCTCGGGAAAAACTCATCGTCTGCGGCATCGAGCTCGTCGTCGGTGCCAAAGATCAAATCTTCATATTTTGGTCATTTTTGCTCCAAATTTGCTCCTTTTGCATCTTTTTGCTCCAATGACCATAATTCAACATACCTTCAACAAAACATCAAAAATACCTTTCTCTAAAGTGCAATATCATAAAAATCAGTGTAAAATAGGTATGAAAATCTCAACATATTTTCCTTTGGTCAAAATCCCCAAAACTTAACTATTACTTGTCCTCAAGTAATTTTACTACTACATAAAAGTTATGATCTACTGTGGTGAAGTTTTAATTCATAAATACTATAAGTTTGATTTAAGTAAATGCCATAATGAGATTTTCAGAAAAATTTCAAGTAATTAAATTAACTTTGTAGGTACAAGACTATCTAGTCATCAAGTTTAAGAGTTCTATTTTCTATTCATTTCAAGAATGACTATATGATGTAATATTAAGTCACTTAAAATATTTAAATGATAGGAACTTTATGAGAACATTATCAATAAAAGATGTTATTCCATAAATATAAGTTTAGGAATGTATTTAGGTTTTCCCTTTAGGTAGGAGTGAAACCAATTTTTTATTAAACATCTCCTCAAGTTTCTCTTCACTTATATATATATTATTTTTATTTAGATTGCTTTCAATCCTATATATTTTTCTTTTCTTTTCAGGGATTTTTGTCAATCCTTTCTTTCTTTTTTCAAGTGAAGATTATTATATCTGGATAGCCTTTAATGATTTTGAACATCACATTTCTTTTTTTCAAGTGAAGATTACTATATCTAGATATCCTTTAATAATTTTGAACTTCACTTTTCTTTCCCTAAATTTGAAACTCAAAGCATTCGATTTTCAAGTGAGGATTACTATATCTGGATAGCCTTTAATGATTTTGAACTTCACTTTTCTTTTCCTAAATTTGAAACTCAAAACATTTCATTATCTTATAAATATTTCATAGCTTTTACATCATTGAGCCTCAATCTTTTCTTCTCAAATGAACTAAATTTGAAACTCAAAGCATTCCTTTACCTTATAAATATTCATAGTTTTTACATCATTGAGTTAAATTTGGAACTCAAAGCATTCCTTTACCTTATAAGTAGAGATCATTGAGCCCCAATCTTTTCTTCTCAAATGAATTTCTAAGATTCTTAATATTTCAAAATAGTTGAGCCCCAATCTTTTCTTCTCAAATGAATTTCCAGATTCTTAATACTTCAAAATATAGTTTCTTTACTTTAAATAGTTAACTATAATCTTATTCTCTTATACAAAATATCTTAAGTTACAAAAATTTTACTTTAAATAGTTAACTTATAGTCTTATTCCTTATACTAAATATCTTAATCTAAGAAATTAATTTTCCTTACAAAAATATTCCTTTAAATCTATCATAATATTTAAATATCTACAAACTATAGTTATCGGAATTAAATTCACTACAAAAAATCATATTAATAATTTTTTAAAATATTTAAATTGAGAACATATAATAGTTANAAGGAAGAGTGTGCGTTGAGTGTGAGAGTGCCGATAGAGGGGAGGCAAGCGGAACTGCCCTTTTACCCCACGTTCAAGATCGTGTCCTTTGTTTCTGCCATGGGCTGCCCAGATAGTTCGGCCTGCTGGGCTACTGGACTCAAGCCAGACGAACATTTTAGCGATACTGTCTCGTTGGGCTTTTTTGTATTTTATTTGTTTAATTCACTTTAAAATCATATTTATTCCACCTTAAATTCATGTTATGATTACTGAACTTTGGATGGGAAGCTTGTTTATAAGAATAAATGAGTCTCTTAAGACTTTACTATGAAATTTTATTGCACATCATGATTAAAAAATAATAATAACTTAACAAGATTTAAACTTTTAATAAGTTCATTAAGAGTTCCAGAGCATTATATCGAACAACTACCTATAAAATCACATGGGTTGCAACTTGCCTCGTCCTTCACAATTTATAAGCAATACTAATTTTTAAATATCCTAATCATGTAGGACTAAATGTTCAAATAAAAATGAAAATCAAGTTATCAAGAAAAAAGTTTAAATAATATTAATTATGGTCATGAATAATTTGAGTAATAGACTATTTACATTTATGTGTTCAATAATTGAGTATTTATAAAAATAATCAAATTATTTGATTAATTAATTAATTGAACTTGAATGAGCTCTTTTTG
Source organism: Phalaenopsis hybrid cultivar (assembly GCA_002079205.1). Lineage (NCBI taxonomy): Eukaryota > Viridiplantae > Streptophyta > Magnoliopsida > Asparagales > Orchidaceae > Phalaenopsis > Phalaenopsis hybrid cultivar. The sequence goes on from JXCR01098990.1 coordinate 9,367, forward strand.
AGTTGAGCCATGAGTAGCATGTTAAAAAATGAATGTTTTTGTTACTCTACTACTATGTTCTTTAAGCTCTTAGTCCACTTAAAATTTAAGGGATACCCTAATTTATTCAAAACTTTGTAAGATGATCTCACCACCTATACATAAAAAAAAAGGTGTTTAATTTATGCACATGCTACATAATCTTTATGAAACTACATATCTAATATATACCAAAAGTTATAAATAAATAAATAAATAAATGCACGTACACACACATCTAATATCTAAACATTTGTAGTTATTTATATGCAACTTTAGTGTCTGAATTATGTCAAGGCATGTGCATGAAAGAATGTATTTTAGTTTAAATNTGGAATAAGTATAAAACTAAACATTATACAAACACTATATTTCACTAACACATCACAATACTAAAAAAAACAATTACAAATACATCACAATGCAAAAAAAAAATCACATCACATTACAATTTTACAAAGTACTTATCAAAGTCTATTATAAGTACACATGCGAATTTCAAACAATAACATCAATCTAATCAAAATTATAAAAAATTCAAAAATACACTTCAAATACTCAAATAATGGCTTCCAAGAGTGACTCTAAGAGTTCAAAACTAAATTCCATTAATTTCTTCCAAATAATTTCTCCACCTTCTCAATTTTTTTGGATTTCCTCAAGGTGGAAGAAATTCAAGGTGAAAATCAAATATTTTTAGTTTGGAGGGAAGCTCTTACCTAGAGATGATAAAATTTTATGTCTAAACGCTTTGAAATCAACCCAAATTCAAGATCTTCAAGCCCTAGATCAATTTTTTTGTTTTTTTAAGAGGAAATGGATGATGAATAGTGGTGGTTGACTGGTCAAAATCGTGGTTAAAAGTATTTTTTTTGGTATCTCACCGTTGGTGGGGTCGTAAGCGCCGTTGGCGAGCTCTATTGAATTAAATAGCCTAAGTCTCGGGAAAAATCCGCCGTCGGCGAGATTTTTAAAATTGGTTCAATTTCCAGATTTTTGCAATTTTGATCAATTTCAACCCTTGTCGACATCTGTTCAATCATTCTAGACATAAATTTTAAGTGGTTAAATGATGTACTAACACAAATAAACATTCACAACATAAAACATCACAATTATATATAAAATCCAAGGTTACAATACATGTTACACAACACACATAAGTTTGGTAATTTCTCAACCTTAATACATCAATTAAGCATCACAATCCAAGCCACAACACCCTAAACGCTGAAAACAAACATTTTATGCTCAATCTCAATTATATTGAGATCTGAAAGCAAAATTCGAAAGTAAAGCAAACAAATAAGTTCAAATCAAATCACACACATAGACGTATAGGTAGTAAAGTAAATCTACTACAAACTAACGATAATTTCAAACAAAAACACTATAATCGCAATAAAAATAAAGATAACTATGAGTTGCCTCCCATAAAACACTTGGTTTAACATCGTCAGCCCGACCTATTCAGATATTATTCAGGTTGACTGACCATTAAAACCTCTTTAAAATGTTTTACCCTCAAAATACTGTTTTAATCTGTGTCTATTTACTTTAAATCTTTTCCCAGTCTTTTGATCTTCAATTTCAATAGCTCCGTAAGTATAAAATCGAGTCACAGTAAAGGGTCCTAACCAACGAGACTTCACTTTCCCAAGGAATAACTTTAGCCTTGTATTGTAAAGCAAAACTTCTTATCCTGGTTCAAAGTTCTTCTGGTTAATCTTTCGATCATGCCTTTTCCTTATAAATTATGTCATTATCATAAGATTCATTTCTTAATTCTTCCAATTCATTTAATTTCCTTATAAATTCAGTCGTTATCATAAGATTCATTTCTTAATTATTCCAATTAATTTAATTATAACAATCTCTTCTTACCACATCTTTCAAATTATAATTGAATTCTTTAATCGCCCAACATTAACTGTATTGTAAAGCAAAACTTCTTGTCCTTGTTCAAAGTTCTTCTGGTTAATCTTCCGATCATGCCATAACTTTAGTTTCTCCTTATAAATTATGTTGTTATCATAAGATTCATTTTTTAATTCTTCCAATTCATTCATTTGTAACAATCTCTTCTCACCAGCATCTTTCAAATTATAAAAATTCTTTAATCGCTCAATATGCTTTATGCTCCAATTGCATCTTTCAAATTATAATTGAATTCTTTAATCGCCCAATATGCTTTATGCTCCAATTCTTACAAGCATCTTTCAAATTATAATTGAATTCTTTAATCGCCCAATATAATTATAATTGAATTCTTTAATCGCCCAATATGCTTTATGCTCCAATTCTACTAGTAAGTGAAAGTCTATCCAAAAATTAGTCTGTAATGAGTCATTTCAATAGGAGTTTATAAGCAGTCCTGTAAGCCCATAATGCAGTATCCAGTTTAGTAGACCAATCTACTCTACTAGAGTTTACAGTTTTCTCCAGTATTTGTTTAACCTCTCTATTAGAAACTTTAGCTAACCCACTGGTCTGAGGGTGATAGGATGTAGAGATTCTACAAATAACATTAAACTTTTTCGCCAATCTCTGAATGTATTTATTCCTAAAATGGGATCCTCCGTCAGTGATAATCACTCTCGGCATTCTATATCTAGTGAAAATATTTTTCATTAAAAATATTGAAACACTTTTAGCGTCACAATGAGGTAAAGCTTGTGTTTCAATCCACTTTGAAACGTAGTCTATCACAACTAATAAGTATAAGTTCCCAGAGGAAGGAATAGATAGTCCCATGAAATCCAATCCCCAAACATCAAAGATCTCAACTTCTAACATGAAATTCAGAGGCCTGTCATTTCATTGAGATATATTGCCTACTCGTTGACATTGATCACAAGTTTTTATGTATTTATAAACATCCCGTCCCCAAACATCAAAGATCTCAACTTCCAATATGAAATTTAGAGGCATTTCATTTCTTCTAGCCAAACATCAAAGATCTCAACTTCTAACATGAAATTCAGAGGCATTTCATTTCTTCTAGATAATTGCCTACTCGTTGGCTTCAATCACAAGTTTTTATGTATCTGTAAACATCTCTAAAGAGAGTAGACCAATAAAATCCAGCTTGTAAAATTTTATAAGCAGTTTTATCAGTTCCAAAATGTACTTCAAATTCAGAATCATGACATTTCTGAATAATTAGTTAAGTTTCTTCATAAGGTACACATCTTCTCATAATAAGATCCTTACATTTTTTATATAAATAGGGTCATCCCAAAAATATGCTTTTAGATCATGAATGAATTTTCTTTGTTGTTGCAATGTTAGCAAATGTGCCAAAATATCACTTACAATATAATTAACAATATCAGGATACTATAGTATTTTCCACTCATTAATATTATAGAGTTGTTCATCAGGAAAACTGTCCGTAATTTCATTGTCGTTGTTAGATAATTCATGATATTCTAATCTCAAAAAATGATCAGCAATTTGATTATCAGTTCCCTTTCTATCAATAACAACAAAATCAAATTCTTGCATCAAAAGTATCCATCTAATTAACCTTGGTTTGACATTCTTCTTTTGTATCAGATATTTAATAGGAGAGTGATCATTGTGCACAATACATTTAGTCCTAATTAAATAAGGTTTGAATTTGTCAAAAGCATACACAATATCCAGTAACTCTTTTTCAAAAACAGTATAGTTAATTTGAGCATCGTCCAGAGTTTTACTAGCGTAGTATATAACTTTAAAAATCTTATCATACATTTGTCCAAGAACAGCTCCAATAGCATAATCACTAGCATCACACATCAGTTTGAATGGTTTATCCTAGTTAGGTGAAACTATTATAAGGGCTTTGATTATCTTTTCTTTTAATAACTCAAAGGCATTTAAACAGTCTTCAGCAAACTCAAATTTCTTATCATTTTCTAAAAGTTGGCATAGAGGTTTGGTAAATTTTGAAAAATCTTTAACATAACGCCTGTAAAAACTAACATGTCCAAGAAAACTTCTAACCCCTCTTACATTAGTAGAAGGTGTTAGTTTAGATATAACTTGAATTTTTGCAGGGTATACTTCCATACGATTTTCTAAAATTTTATGCCCTAACACAATTCCTAGTAGAGTTCAATACTACCATAAACTAACGATAATTTCAAATAAAAACACTATAATCGCAATAAAATTAAAGATAACTATGGGTTGCCTCCCATAAAGTGCTTGGTTTAACGTCATCAGCCCAACCTATTCAGGTATTACTCAGGTTGACTAACCATTAAAACCTCTTTAAAATTTGATCTTTTACCCACAAAATATGGCTTCAATCTATGTCCATTTACTTTAAATCTATTCCCATTCTTTTGATCTTCAATTTCAACATCTCTGTGAGTATAAACTCGAGTCACAGTAAAGGGTCCTAACCAACGAGACTTTAATTTCCCTGGGAATAACTTCAGCCTTGTATTGTAAAGCAAAACTTCTTGTCCTGGTTCAAAGTTCTTCCGGTTAATCTTTTAATCATGCCATAACTTTAGTTTCTCCTTATAAACTATGTCGTTATCATAAGATTTGTTTCTTAATTCTTCCAATTCTTTCATTTGTAACAATCTCTTCTCACCAGCAGCTTTCAAATTATAACTGAGTTCTTTAATCACCCAATATGTTTTATGCTCCAATTCTACTGGTAAATGACAAGTCTTTCCAAAAATTAGCCTGTAAGGAGTCATTCTAATATGATTTTTATAAGCAGTCCTGTATGTCCATAATACGGTATCCAGTCTAGTAGACCAATCTACTCTACTAGGGTTTACAGTCTTCTTAAGTATTTGTTTAATCTCTCTATTAGAAACTTCAGTTAATCCACTAGCTTGAGGGTGATAGGGAGTAGTGCTTCTATGAATAATATTAAATTTTTCTGCCAATCTTTAAATGTATTTATTCTTAAAATGGGATCCTCTGTTAGTGATAATCACTCTCGGCATTCCATATCTAGTGAAAATATTTTTCATTAAAAATATTGAAACACTTTTAGCGTGACGACTAGGTAAATCTTGTGCTTCAATCACTTTGAAACGTAGTCTACCACAATTAATATGTATAAGTTCCCAGATGAAGGAATAAATGGTCCCATGAAATCTAATCCCCAAAAGTTAAAGATCTCAACTTCAAACATGAAATTCAGAGACATTTCATTTCTTCTGGATATGTTGCCCACTCGTTGGCATTGATCACAAGTTTTTATATATCTGTAAACATCTCTAAAGAGAGTAAGCCAATAGAATCCAGCTTGTAAAATTTTATAAGCGGTTTTATCAATCCCAAAATATCCTCCAAATTCAGAATCATGACATTTCTGAATGATTAGTTCAGTTTCTTCATAAGGACACATCTTCTCATAATAAGATCCTTACATTGTTTATATAAATTAGGTTCATCCCAAAAATATGCTTTCGCATCATGAATGAATTTTCTTTGTTGTTGCAATGTCAGCACAGGTGGCAAAATATCACTTACAATATAATTAACAATATCAGCATACCATGGTATTTTTCACTAATTAATATTATAAAGTTGTTCATCAGGGAAACTGTCTGTAATTTCATTGTCGGTGTCAGATAATTCATGATATTCTAATCCCAACAATTGATCATCAATTTAATTACCAGTTTTCTTTCTATCAATAACCACAAAATCAAATTATTGCATCAAAAGTATCCATCTAATTAACCTTAGTTTGACATCCTTCTTTTGCATCAGATATTTTCATCAAAAGTATCCATCTAATTAACCTTGGTTTGGCATCCTTCTTTTGCATTAGATATTTAAATAGAGTGATCAATGTGCACAACACATTTAGTCTCAATTAAATAAGATCTAAATTTGTCAAATGCATACACAATAGCAAGTAACTCTTTCTCAGTAACAGTATAATTAATTTGAGCATCATTAAGAGTTTTACTAGCGTAGTACATAACTTTAAAAATATTTTCATACCTTTGTCGAAGAACAGCTCCAATAGCATAATCACAAGCATTGCACATCAGTTCGAATGGTTTCTCTCAGTTAGGTGAAATTATAATAGGTGTTATGATTAGTTTTTCTTTCAATAACTCAAAGGCATTTAAACAGTCTTCAGTAAATTCAAATTTCTTGTCCTTTTGTAAAAGTTGGCATAGAGGTTTAGTAATTTTTGAAAAATCTTTAATATAACGCATGTAAAAACCAACATGTCCAAGAAAACTTCTAACCCCTCTTACTTTAGTAGGAGGTGTTAATTTAGATATAACTTGAATTTTTGCAGGGTCTGCTTTCATACCATTTTCCAAAATTTTATGCCCTAACACAATTCCTCCTGCAACCATAAATTGATATTTCTCCCAATTTAGAACTAAAATAGTTCTTTAGCATAAATCCAAATCTTTTTTAAGATAATTTAAGCATGCGTCAAATGATGTTCCAAATACAGAGAAATCATCCATAAACACTTCTATTCCATCATCAATTAACTTACTAAATATAAACATCATACATCTCTGAAATGTTGCAGGTGCATTACATAATCCGAAAGGCATTCTTCGAAAAGCAAAAGTTCCAAAAGGACTAGTAAATGTTGTTTTTTCTTGATCCTCATAAGCAATAGGAATTTGATTGTAGCAAGTATATCCATCTAAAAAACAAAAGTATTTGTGCTCAGCAAGTCTATCCACTATTTGGTCTAAAAATGGTAAAGGGAAGTGATATTTCCTAGTGGCAGTATTTAATTTTCTATAATCAATGCAAATACACCACCAAGTAACTTTTTTTGGTAGGTATTAATTCATTATTCTCTTGTGCTTCAGCAATCACAGCTCCTTTCTTAGGAACATAATGAATTGGACTTACCCAAGCACTGTTCAAAATAAGATATATAATTCTAGTGTCCAACCATTTCAAAATTTCCTTCTTGACTACTTCTTTTATCATTGGGTTTAATCTCGTTTGTGGATCAACTCTTGGTTTATATTGTTCATCCAATATAATTTTGTGCATATAGATCGAAGGCCTGATTCCTTTAATATCATATAAGGTCCAACCAAAAGCTTTCTTATATCTTTTTAATGTATCCAAAAGTCTTTGCTCTTGCATTCTTTTAATTCTTAAGATATAATAACAGGTAATGTAGATGAGTCTCCCAAAAGTACATACTTCAAATGAAGATATAATAACATGTAATGTAAATGAGTCTCCTAAAAATACATACTTCAAGTGACTAGGCAGAAGATATAATAATAGGTAATGTAGATGAGTCTCCTAAAAATACATACTTCAAGTGGCTAGGAAAAGATATAATAACAGGTAATGTAGATGAGTCTCCTAAAAACACATACTTCAAGTGGCTTGGTAATAACAATTAATGTAGACGAGTCTCCCAGAAACACATACTTCAAGTGGTTAGGCAATATTTTCAACTCAAGTTCAGGTGTTTTTATGAGTTTCTCAGAAACACATACTTTACGTGGTTAGGCAATATTTTCAACTCAAGTTCAGGTGGTTTTATAATTGACAGAACTATATTCTTATCAGCATATCCTGTAATATCCAGCATCTCAAATCTTTCCTGAACATAATCTAATTTTTCATTTTCTATTTCATCCAAAATAACTTCATCTTTGTCTTCAAAATATTCTTTAAAATGCTCGTTCAATAGATATTCACTAATTTTCATGCAAAAACATTCATTATCTCTTTCAATAGTAGGGTATTTAATAGATTTCGTAATGTTAAAAGTCACTTCTTGATCATTAACTCTCATAGTTAATTCTCCCTTTTGAACATCTACAATAGCTTTTCCAGTAGCTAAAAATGGTCTCCCTAAAATGATAGGTATTTCTTTATCTTCCTTTTCATAGATTTTGCAATGTTAAAAGCCACTTCTTGATCATTAACTCTCATAGTTAATTCTCCTTTTTGAACATCTATCATAGCTTTTCTAGTAGCTAAAAAAGTCCTCCCTAAAATTATAGATATTTCTTTATCTTCCTCCATATCTAAAATAATAAAATCTACAAGAAAGATAAATTTATCAACTTTTACTAACACATATTCTATAATACCCTTAGGATAAGTAACTGAACGATCTGCTAACTTAAGAGTTAAGGAAGTAGGCGAGACTTCTCCTAATCCTAATCTTTTGAAAATTGATAGAGGCATAAGATTAATGAATTCCTTAATGCTCTTCCATACAATCCTTCACCGATAGCACATGGTATAGTGAAACTACCTGGATCTTTTAATTTTTCAGGAAGCTTTTGAATAATTGAACTACACTCTTCACTAAGTGCAACAGTCTCATTATCAGTGAACTTCCTTTTCTTTTTCAAAATATCTTTCATAAATTTCACATAATTGGGCATTTGTTCTATAGCTTCTACGAAAGGAATATTTATCCTTAATTTCTTAAGAATTTCTATAAACTTGGATTTTTTTTTTGTGTTGCTTCAATCTTTGAGGAAATGGTGGTGGAGGGTTCTCCATAGTAATTTTCATTGGTGTAAGTGGATATTTTAAATCTGAGTATTCATGATCCTTTTGTTTTTTTTGTATCCACTTTCTCTTTTTTAGTTTTCGTTTCTTTCTGCACTCTTGTTTCCCATTCTTTTCCACTTCGTAATTGTATCGTTTTTATCTGTTCTTTTTCTTGATCTTTAGGATTTTGTTCCATAGTACTAACAAAAGTTCCCGATATTCGGTTACTAAGCGCAGTAGCGATATGCCCCAATTAGTTTTCAATATTCTTGATAGCAATTCCTTGATTTTGTAACTGGTTTCCTTGAATTTCTAATTGATTTCCTTGATTTTGCAATTGTTGACCCATGTTAAGTATCAGCTCTTCCATAGACAACTTTTTCTCCTTAATTTGAGTGTTACTGTTAAATTCTGAAGGATAAGAAGGTCTATAATTAACATTTCCTTGGTTGGATGAATTTTCCAATGGGTTTACTGTTTTTTCCCATTGTTGATTTGTAGAAGAATTGTTATTCCAATTAAAGTTAGGATGACTCTTCCAACCTAGTTATAATAGTTTGAATAAGGATTGTTGGGTATATTGTTAATAGCATTTAAAGTCTCATAAGAATGTTGAACATCCACAAATTGACTAGATGAATTCTCTTCCATCATAGTAGGTGTTGGAGAATAATTCATTCCATAATGATCTAATTTCTTTGATATTGCAGCAATCTGCGAAGCAAACATAGATATTGCATCAGAATCGTGGATTCTAGCTATTCTTTTAGGATTTACCCTTTCAAAGGGCCATTAAAAATTGTTGGTATCCATCTCTTCTATTAACGAATAAGTCTCATTAAAAGGTTTTGACCTTAAAGAACCACTAGCTGCAACATCTATAATCGATTTAAAAGATCTCACTAATCCATTGTAAAAAGTATGAATTATCAACCAATCTGGTAATGAATGTTGTGGGCACTTCCTAAGAAGATCTTTAAATCTCTCCCAAGCTTCATATATCGACTCTCCATCAATCTGAGAACGATGTTATGTCATTTCTAAGTTTAGCAGTTTTGGGTGGAGGGAAATATTTGGATATAAATTTCTGTGAAAGAAATGATATGCATTTTTAAGTTTAACAGTTTTAGTTGGAGGGAAATATTTAGATAGAAATTTCTGTGACAGTTCTCCCCAAGTTCTAGTAGATCCAGGTGCTAACGAATTTAACCACATCTTAGCCTTATCCCTAAGTGAAAAAGGAAAAAGTCGAAGTGTAACAACATCATTCGAAACTCTGTCATATTTAAAGATAACACAAAGTTCTAAGAAACTAGCGAGGTGTAAATTAGGATCTTCATTTGGTGTACCTCTGAATTGATTATTTTTACAATTTGGATAATAACAAGTTTGAGCTCAAATGAATTTGTAGCTACATCAGGATTTTGGATAGATAATTGAATTTCATCTGCTGTAGGATTTGCGTACTCATAGAGGTCTAGGTTGATGTTCATTTTCTATTCCTTGATTGTTCATATTATTTTCCATTGTGTCAGGATTTCTAGGTTCTTTTCTTAGTTTTCTAATTCTCCTAACAGATTCTAATTCTGAATCGTAGGGTATAAGATTGTCAGGTCCAAATTTACACATACAATTGAAATCAATACACAGAAAAACAGTTAACTAAATATGAAAATAAGTTGCAATTCCAAGTAAAAATTTTCTAATAAGTCCTAATTTACCCATTACTCTAATTATGATTTTTTTAAATCTAATTTTTACTCCCTGACAACGGTGCTAAAAACTTGATAGTGACTTTATATATGCTTAAAAATACAAGAATTTGATACCGCTGCTAGAAGATTTAAATCCCCAGCAACGACGCCAAAAACTTTACAACGGTTATAGATTTGATAAAGATGTGTATTAAATATTCAATAATTGCAAAGTCACACTTATCAACGCAAGTATACGTATCGCTCAAGTAATACAGGGCTCCAATGGAGTCCTACATATCGATCCCACAGGGAGTAATATTAGAGGCTACAAACTAAGATTTAAAAAATCAATACTTAATCACAACAATATAGTTCAAATTGCATATTTGCCACTAATAAGCAATTGAAATAAAAATGTAATTTTAATAAATTCTTAATTAACTAATTCTACTAATAAATGTTCTAATGTGAAGTTCAATATATAAGAAAACATCCTTCTCCTTGTCAAGAAATTTAAGTGAACGGATAAATTGAATCAGTTAAAATTGTATTGTGTCAAATAGTAACATACCTATTCTTTACCCTTTGGACCAGACATAAAGAAGATTGACTGATCCTATGCTTGGTTACTGAATCTGCGGTTAGGCTGGGAGGATTCCAGCTCTCACTTCGGAGCTCCCACGTTCCCCTCGCCTAGGGCTAACATCTACACTTCAGCACCCAAACGATAAGATTGAATCGAGGATTTTAGTCTGTCACTCTAAAATCTCCAATTCTACACCGATAATTTTTATTTCCCTATTTATTTGCACCCAATTTTCAAGAACTTTGACCTCCCTAAATCTTGGATGTAATCTTCACCTTAATTTTAAAACTCAATATATTTTTAACAAATCAATTGGCGAGATTGAAAGTAAATTAAGATTAAAGTGAAAAGATCATCACAACTTCTTTAAAATTCTCATGGCACAACAAATTCAAATCACCACTTCCCAAAATCTCATGACAAGAAGAAAGATAGAGAAAACTACTCAGAACTCATAGAGAAGATACAACAAAACTTGGAATTTATATATAAAAGCAAAGTCATACAAACTTCAATAAGTAAATACCACTTATCTCTAATTCCTCCCCAAGAAAACTCCTCAAAATTCATCTGAATCTCTTCCTTTCTTTACAACACATAGAATTCTCCTTCAAAGCGGCAAGGGGGAAGAAATCTCTCACTTTCCTTCCACTCTTACAATCCAAGAAGAATTTATCACAATACTAACCCTAAATTACACTCTCTACACTCTAATGGACAAACGTGGACACTCATGGACACTTGTGGACACACATTTTTCAGCCTCTAAATGTTTCTTTTTAAGTTGCAGAAGAGTTTCCAAGAGTTGCCCAAGCGTCCCTTCAAAAATCGTCCACATTCAATGCATCTGTTGAGAGAACCGACGTGCTCACCATTGGTGGCCTCGATGGCGCCATCGGTGGCCTTCTAGAATATTTAATTCTGGACTCTCGAGAAAAACTTGTCGTCGGCGGCACCAAGCTCGCCGTCGGCGCCCAAGATCAAATCTTCATATTTTGGTCATTTTTGCTCCAAATTTGCTCCTTTTTGCATCTTTTTGCTCCAATGACCCTAATTCATGATACCTGCAACAAAACATCAAAAATAACTTTCTTTAAAGTGCAATATCATCAAAATAAGTGTAAAATAGGTATAAAAATTTCAACATATTTTCCTTTGGTTAGACCCTACCTACTAAGTGCTGGAGATTATGACCAATATGTGGATATTCAAGTTGAGTAGAGAAGAGTTTGGAATTTCTAATAGTGAGGGTTCCTTTTCTAGTTTTCTAAGAATAGTCAATAGGAAAGTCCTATGGCTAGACCTTAGGCTACCAAAGAGGAAAAAACTAAACCTCAACCAAAAGTTAGGTCAACAAATGAACCCCCAATAGGTGGGGTGTTCTGGGCAAGCACACCGCGCGTATTGGCGTTGCCCGACAAGATCAAAAAAACCAATATAAACTCTTAAGTCAACAGACCCAAAAGTAGTGTAGAATAGAGTAACAATTGTTTCCGTCGGGGAGCAACAACTACACTCTGCTAAGGAAAAGCAAAGAGACTCCGCAAATGACCGTCGGGAAAACTGACGATTGAGGCGGGGACTCGATTCCAAATTCAGTGTTTAATTTTGATTTTAACATTGATAATTTCAGAAAATAGGGTTGTGTGGGAGGACCGAATCGAGATGGAAGGCATAGAAGCTCACATCCAACTAAAAAAAGTAACAACCGTGTAGAAGATGGCAACCATTAAGGGTATTACGCCAGAAAGAAAGGAATACACCAATTTGAGTTACCACTAGGGAGTTATATTCGAACTAACATGTGACAGAAAGAATATATATGTCACATTAGGAAGGAAAACACAGGGACTCACATCCAACCTAAGAGTTGACGAAGAAAATATCTCTATGTTGAGGAGGAAAGAGTCGGTACTCACATCCAACTCAAGAGGTAGCTGTAAAATATATTGATCACGTTAGGATAGAAAGAACTGGGACTTAAATCTAACCAAAGAGCTGACGAAGAAAATATCTGCTACATTGAAAAGGAAAGCGCTGTGACTCACATCCAACTCAAGCTGTAGCGGAAAAAAATATATCGATCACGTTAGGAAGGAAAGCACTGTGACTCACATCCAGCTTAAGAGGTGATGAGGAAAATATCTGATACATTGAGGACAAAAGCATTGTGACTCACATACAACTCAAGCGGTAGCGGGAAAATATATCAATCACGTTAAGAAGGAAAGCACTGGGACTCACATCCATCCTAAGAGGTGACGAGGAAAATATCTGCTACATTGAGGAGGAAAGCGCTGTGACTCACATCCAACTCAAGCGGTAGTAGGAAAATATATCGATCACGTCAGAAAGAAAAGCACTGAGACTCACATCCAACTTAAGAGGTGACAAGAAAAATATCTGCTACATTAAGGGGGAAAGCGCTGTGACTCGCATCAAACTCAAGCAGTAGCGGGAAAATATATCGATCACATTAGGAAGTAAAGCACTGTGACTCACATCCAACTCAAGCGGTAGCAGGAAAATATTTGCTACATTGAGGAGGAAAGCACTATGACTCACATCCATCTCAAGTGGAAGTGGAAAAATATATCGATCACGTTAGGAAGGAATGCACTGAGACTCACATCCAACCTAAGAGGTGACGAGGAAAATATCTGCTACGTTGAGGAGGAAAGCTCCAGGACTCACATCTAACTTAAGTGGTAGTGGGAAAATATATCGATCAAGTTAGGAAGGAAAACACTGGGACTCACATCCAACTTAAGAGGTGAAGAGGAAAATATCTGCTACATTGAGAAGGAAAGCGCTGTGACTCACATCCAACTCAAGAGATAGCGGGAAAACATCTGCTACATTGAGGAGGAAAGCATTGTGACTCACATCCAACTAAAGTGGTAGCGGAAAAATATATCAATGACGTTAAGAAATAAAACACTGCGACTCACATCCAACCTAAGAGGCGACGAGGAAAATATCTGCTACATTGAGGAGGAAATCACTGTGACTCACATCCAACTCAAGCGGTAGCGAGAAAATATATCGATCACATTAGGAAGGAAAGCACTGGGAATCACATCCAACCTAAGAGGTGATGAGGAAAATATCTGCTACGCTGAGGAGGAAAGCTCCGGCACCCACATCAAACTCAAGTGGTAGCGGGAAAATATATCGATCACGTTAGGAAGAAAAGCGTTGGGAATCATATCCAACCTAAGAGGTGACGAGAGTGCAGAGGGTGGAAACCATTAAGGACATTACGCAAGGAAGAAAGGGAGACTATACCAGTTCGAGCTACCACTAGAGACATTACGTCCGAACTAGATCTAGCCAAAAGGTGACACGAGGTTTGATTGAGTGCTAAGAAGGGAACATGGCTCCAAAGCCCCGCCCCGAATGCAAGAAGTGGTGATGAGTGTGACACTCCATAGGGAAGGTGAAGAATTTCAGGAGATTTTGTGCAGAATGTGTAATCCTGTGGGGATGTGTAGAAAAATAATGCAGTAAAGATGGTTGTGATGTACACACAAAGAGTAAGAAACTTCAAAACTGAGAGAATCCACTCAACAGATTCATTTTCTTTTCTTGTTATTTTTATCACATTTAATTTTTCAAAATATGTCGTTAAAATTTCAATTTTAGTTGGTAGACTTTCAAAAGAAATTTGCTTTGTTGTTTGTTCATTTGTGATTATTTTTATTTGAGTTTTATTTTTGTTAAAGATTTGTTGTTTTGTTCTTTGTTCATTGAAATTCTGAACCAACGCATGGTTCATGGCTTCCATCCATCGCACAAAAGGAAATTGAAAAAAGGCACATTTCTTAGAGAAATTTTCATTAATTTGCTCCAATTAAAATGTCACTGACGATGCTATTTTTGGTTGGAGGAGTTGCCCGTAAGTAGCTGTCGGTCACCGTAATCAAAATCCGATCGCCCGCTTCGGAAGGATGTTTTAATTTACATATATATTTAGTTTTAGAAAAATTTGAAATCAAAATGACCCCATATTTTTCATTGTTTAAATGAAAGACCGTTGTACCTCAAATCTTATATCTATCCCAAAGGATAAACACAAGACTTGAAGATGAGACTCAATCAAATAAACTAAGAAATATATGACATATGTTTGTTCTATGAAACCTTTGTATTTGTCGACAAGTTCCCATATTTAATATAAAGAATTAAATAGGGTTTATATTAAGATGGGTTCAGACATGCTTCATATAGTTAATTACATCTTAAATGACCAAAGTCACGTAAGAAGACTCTCGATAAAAATCAAGAAATATTATCTTCAAGGAGTTAAAAGGGTAAGAGTTTTTAATGAGATCGAACGTAGAGGTGTGAAAGGGGATTGGATCAAATTTGGAACATTTTGTTGTAGAGTCCTAAGGAGGAGGAACTAGGGGATGTCATGGATCCAGAGGAGAACCCTGGTGACTTCCCAAGCTATGCTAATGTTTGAATTCATTTTTGAGGAGAAATATTTAGGTATTTCATGCTACCAATTTTATTAGTTTGGGCTTACATTCATGTGAAACTATCACACAAATAGCTTGAAAGATGTGAGGGTTTAGGTCGTGACAAACGACGACCTCGGAATCCTAAGACGAGTTAGGGCCTATATTGTATAGCTGGGCTGTACAAAGGCCTAAAGATAAGGAGAGGATTTACGTTACATAAGCAATCAACCTCAAAGTCCAATGACTTTATTGTTTATATGTAAGGAAGGAAGATTGGTTTAGTTGGGGAAGACATGTTTTGCTGTTGAAGATGGTCGTGTTGCCCACCATGCTAGCTTCAAGCTCCTCGTTGTGACGAGTTTAGGTTTTCTAGTGTGTTAGGTTATGATGTCAAATCAGGTGGCCCTATGGTTGATGTTCTTTAAATTTTATGGGGCCATCTTAAAGTTGATTAGAGCGATATCGGTTAGGATCTTACGGTTCCCTTGTTCTGGCACCACTATTTTCTATTGGATTCACTTAGTACAAATGAATTTACTAAACTCAACTTAATAAGTTCCATAATTTCATTTAGACAGTGGAAAACCTCGTTAGCAACCGTAGGTTACCTCTTCTGAGGAATTCCCGATCATTCGATAGAGATATCTTAATTTAGTTGCAATTTTTAGTTTTATGTGATGCTTGTGATTAAATTTTGAGTTGTTTTATATTTTGAATGTTGTGGTGGTGAACTTTATCTTGATTGATTTTAGTTTAGTTTTGGTTTTGGTTTTGCGACTATCCTGATAGTTTTAATTTTCATGCAAGGTGGCATCGTTGTTTAACATGCAAGTTTGTGTAAGCAAAAAAGTATAGCATAAAAGTACAAGAAAGATGACGCTAAATCTGTAAAAGCATATTTGACGAGTCTTCTCGTTCCACCACCTGAAACTTAAAATACATGTGAGGGCAGTTCATGTAGAGGCAAAAAAGTAAGGTTATGGTAGTTTTCCTAATCCTATGTCATATCTTGGTGGGTCCTTATTAATTTGATTAAGGATGATATTTAAACAAAATATATTAAGTTCAATAGATCTCCGAGGTATCCAACAAATCTAGAGAAAGAAACAGGTTTGTGCTACTCTCTCGCTACCTGGTGGAAAATCCCGAGCTCTTTTAAACTTATTATGTTGCTTAATAATTCATCTTGTAAATACCTTTAGTGCTCAGTGAGCATTGATAATTATCATTCATAATTCAATTTAAGAATTATGTGGGTGAAGACCCTTAAAGAGACAAGTTTAAGAGACTTTAGCCAAATTTTGACTTGGGCTTGTAGTGTTTGAAAGATGTTTTAATTTTCAATGATGCTTAATCTTCTAATCCTTATTTAAATGAAACTTGATTTAGCCTAAGTCACTACTAAGTTCTTAAGTTTTTGGTGAGTGTCTTAGTCATTGCAAATGAAATTGACTTATAAGTGATGGTGATGATTCATGTTTTTGTTTTTTTTTTTGTTCATCAAATTGGGTATTAAATTAGTGAGTTATTAACACCCAAAATCATACCCCTAAAATAACTTTAGCGTAATTGAATTTTTCTCATTAAGTTATTTAATTTAATTTTAAGTTTATTAAATTTAGAATTGAGATAGTTTACAATTTAATTTTAAAAATTTCACATCTAAAGTGGATATACAGGTGAATATTACTACTTGAGCCAATCTTAAACAAGATTTTGGTCATGCTATGGCTTTTTCTAAAAAAACAATCTATGATATAATTTTATTGATTGAGATGACTAATGTCAAGTACAGGTTAATCTCAGTTCATTGATTTTAGTGTTTTTTACCACAATTATAAAATCTTACATTGCAGGAGAAAGATATGCTTACATGTATAAGTTTGTAAATTAAGGTTGTGATTATTTGACCACATTCAGGACAAATCGCCTAACAACTTTTTAGGTCCGCATACGCATAATGTTTCTGAACGGTATATGATAAATGCCAATTAATTCACTAAATGGTCGTTAGTTCATTTTATTCCGCAAAAGCATCCAATTTCCTTCTGCTGGAAGCATTCTCCGAAGTGGGTCCCACCTGGCTTCCTTTCAGTTTTATTATTCCCGTCGCCACCCGCCTAAAATCCGCAAATAAGTTTCTCGTGTCGTGACCTCCTCGAGGTAAGCTAATTTCGCGGTTCACGGCATTTTTAACGTCTATGATCATTCCTGACAATATCGGACGGCTTCCACGACGTACTGCCTAAGTCTCGCTTGATGGACTCCTATATAGAGCACCCAGAACCGATCGTTGAGTGTTAGCTTTGCGCTACTGGAATTTAGTGTACTGTCGTCGTCTTCTACTTCACGGCAGTTTTCCCTTAGTCGGTGAGCGAAGATTCTTCAGTTGCTCACGAGTTTTTCACTCCGATCTTTACGGATATAATGTGTTTTTGATGAAATTTTTGATTGATTGTTAGTTGTTGCTTTTGTTACGTTTGTTCTGAAATTTCTCTGTTTTGATCGTCTAGTCTTTCATGGGCAATGGGCGTGGGATTCCTTTTGTGATTCTTATTGTAACGATTCTCATACTTCCGTTGATTCTCCCGGTTTCTGCGGACGGATTGGCTAGGATCGCGCTGAAGAAGAGATCGCTGGATGAGAACAGCAGGGTTGCCGCAAGGCTTGTTAATGGTGAAGTGGATCCCCTAAAATATGGCGGGATTGGTCTCAGAGGAGTTTTGGATGGATCGGAGGAGGATATTATAAGGTTAAAAAATTACATGAATGCTCAGTACTATGGAGAGATTGGCATCGGTTCGCCTCCGCAGAAGTTTACTGTGATATTTGACACTGGAAGCTCGAACCTATGGGTTCCATCGGCAAAGTGCTACTTCTCGGTTAGTGTGCCATTTGTGTCTGCGTTTTCCTAATTTAGCATCGCAAATGAATTCCTTGGACCTTTTAGGTTTTCCGCTCCTGTTTGTTACTGATAATTTAATTGAGAAATATATTCATGATTTTAATTGCGTTTCTATTTAAAATCCACAAAATTTTGTAACTTTCTAGGTCTATTCATGACGAATTGTTACTTGTAGTATGGACATCAAAATTTCTAACGCTTTAGTGTTATTCTGTAAATTTTGTCTAGTTTCAACATCAATTACGATTAAACTGATGCATTCTGTTTCTATTCTCTTGCGATTTGCAGGTCGCTTGCTTTTTTCATTCGAAGTATAAGTCCAGCAAATCAAGCACGTACATGAAGAATGGTTTGTCTTTTCTTTTTCTTATGATCACTTTCATTGAGCACCTGCAAGAAGATTGGTTTATCCTTTCTATTTCCTATGATAATTTTTATTGTTGTTATAGTATCTGGTGTTGAACTGTCTTGCTTGGGAAAATATATTGCTTCCGGAGGCCCTGGTGTATCCCTTCTATTTTCTTGCATGTTTCCTACTTTTTTGTTATCCTTGAAAGAAAACATTTTTTGTTATCCTTAAAATTTTTTTCTGAATGTTTTGGCAATAAAAGTTGTTTCCCCTTAAAAAGAAACAAAAAAAAGGTATGCCGCACTTTACTTTCACCCTGTTGGGAAGCACGAGTGTGATTTCTAGGATGTTGCAATTGAGTTTCATGATGAGGAAGAGATTATTTAGTATTCCTATTCTTTTTATTAATTATCATCCAGGCCTCGAAGCCCCTGTTCCAAGTGTATTTAATATTCATTTTAGTATTAGTTATATTAAAAAAAGGTCTGTTGGCAGTTTTTTTTAGATGATATGGATGAAGATTTCTGAAATTAACATTTGAGAGAAGAGGGGGCAATAATTTTTATGGAATCGAATTACCATAAAAGGTTTTCAAAAGAGAACCGGTTGGTCAAACTAACATGATGAAGGTTGTTCGAAGGGCCTTAGGTAACCTAGAAATATTGTATAATGTGATCTAAGAAGGAATTAGTTAGTGGTGCATAAGAATTTACAAACTATGAAACAGTTGGTTTAGTTTATACTGATGGCTACTATAGGTATAAATGAATAGTGCTGTGAGTAGTTATGATAATAATGTTCAGAATTTCATTGAAACCAATTGTGATACCGGGATGATGATATCCTCCCCCATGAAGTGCAACCTCAATGTTGAATGTTATGATGACGTGAAAAATCCTGAAAAGAATGGGAAGATATCATAAAAATTGATAAATTGGAGATAATAGAATTTAATTTCCATCTAATTTGGTTGGGTGGCATTGGTGATGTTTTGCTCTTATTTGAAATATTTTTCTGAACTTATGAGGGCTGTTCAATAAGTTTTGGAGAAATTTTCTCATCTAAAACAGCGTTTTTACCTTTTTTTGGACAAATTTTTTTCTCTTATTAAACAAATATTTTTCTTGTGCCGTGCTTTAAATCTTGTGCATTTGATGGAGCAATGGTACAACCTGATTTGAATAATTATTGTTAAAAATCAAAATTTTTGTAATTATATTTGATTGGAAAATTTGCTTGTCAAATTATGTTAAATATGCAGCATCATCATGAGTTTGTAATTGAAGTGAATTCTCTTGTTCTTGAAATAGCATATGTTTTACTCATGTTAGAAAATCCTCAACCTTGGTGCTTGGCATCAGGAATCAAATGACTTCACTGTTTGAGCATGAGCAGTTATTCGTGTAGGTTAATGACTAAATGTATCTATGTTACTTCCAACAAAATTTTCCTCTACTTGGTGCCATTGAAAATTAATTTTTGGTGTTTCTAGCATTAATTTTTTCACGTCTTTTGCTGCATTTCTAAGTTTTTTGTGTGCATGGAAATGATGATCTTCGGTTTTCTGTTGGTTTCCATTGTTTCCTTTCTATTATAGCGTTTTCATACTGAAAGGCTGTTCTGTTGGAGAGCAGTCTATGACTTTTTTGTCCGTTGCCATTTCCAGGGCAATCTGCTGCCATTCAGTATGGAACTGGAGCGGTTGCAGGATTCCTCAGTCAAGATCATATTACTGTTGGTGACCTTCTTGTGAAAGATCAGGCATGCTTTTTAGACAGTGTTTACGTTTAGAATGTTATATTTTGTTTGTGCTACGGAGTAGATTCTGATATGCTTGGTTTGCGCAGGTTTTTATTGAAGCCACCAAGGAGCCGGGTGTGACTTTCTTAGTGGCAAAATTTGATGGCATTCTTGGTCTAGGATTTAAAGAAATATCAGTTGATAAGGTGGTACCTGTGTGGTAAGCGTATCTATCTTTTGTTCTGAATGACTTGCTTTTACTTTGTATTTATCCTGGGATACAACTTCTTGCTTTTACTTAAATGCTTCAGTTTGTGAGTTTTTATTTCTAGGTTTTTTATATGCTAAATTTATTTACCAGTTTGATACTTCTATTTATTTCATGCTACCTGAAGAAATCCAATTATCATTGCTCAAGTAGGAGAATGAACTAAAAATGTCATTGCTACACTTTCAGATGATGATGAATACTTTGATATTTGATTTTGCTTTGGTTTGGTGTCTAATACACTTTTAAACTTCAAAAAGTAAAAAATGCACTTTGCATGCTATGTTCATGTTTGTTGGATGAGGATATTTTTATCCACATTGCATTCATTTCACTATAGGAATACTGATGAAAAATCGATTGATAGGAACAAAAAAAAAAAAAGAAAAACCTAATAAATGAATTTTGGTGAACCAAAATCCTTCCAAAACAACTTAATTGATGAATTAGACGTGTTGGCGGTTATATTGCTTTATGGGATTGTCAATTGAATATTTCTTATGAAATATTTGGTTAATTTTTTTCTACATGATTTAGTTATACCTTATGTGCGAAAAAGAAGTCCTTGGCAATTGTATGCTATTTTTTTTTTAACTTCTTTCTCCGTGAGTCAATAAGCTAGATAGTGGCCATCAAATATACATTAGATAGGAACCCTTAAAATAAATTAACAATATTCACTCATTTCAGATTAAAATAATCAAGCATAAAAATTAAATTCACTTATAACAGAAATTAGAGTGCTTATACATTAGCATATGTTTGTTTTGCTTTCAATCCCAGCCTCTTTCCTCCCTCTTCCCTTTCATTGACCTCTTCCCCCTTATCTATTTTTTTTTATCTTTTACATTAATGCACTATAGACTAATTTGTTGTTAGACTATGGCATCAATAAATGCATGCTTCTCCGTATTCATATGAACTGATAGATCCTCAGCCATACAGGCCACCTGGTGCCACACCATCTCTTGTAACTCATTGCTTACCTAATTATGACGGGTTTATAGCATAAATTCCCTTTTTTCTTCTTCCAACATCTTGCATGTACAACTTATAATTTTGTTGTTGGGATGATCTGTTTGATTCCCTCTCATATAGAGTTTTGAATTTGTTTGTTTTTTTATCCCATGCATTCTTCCTACAAAAGATTATTATTCATGAGATTTATGGATGTTTAAATAATTAATGCTTATATTTTAAATTATTCATATTTACATAAACTCTCTATGATCGTTGTTCCACCCATTGTTATTTCATCTGCTTTTAATCAGTGCACACGCATATCCAACTCCATCATGGTGTGGCTTTTCACAACATCCATTTTTCTGGAAAAGTAAATAAATTAACAAAAATATATAAAAATAAAATTATATGTATTAATTATACTTATTCTTTTATGTTGTGTGCTGAGCGTTGCTGCAAGCATGAAGCCAGGTGCTCTTGACTCTATAGTTAGAAGTGTCATTTTCTTTCTTCTGCTCTCTTTACTTCGCATACCTTGACCAATTGTTTTATAAGATCCAAGCATTCAAATGATGCACATAGCACTGCCTACCCTCTCCAATCCCCTCAAGCCACTGCTTACCTTTACAAATATCAGTAAACATATTGCATAATCATGTTAGTCGCATTGGTCGAAGTTCTTCAAGATTCTGTCATGATGTTGGGAGAGCTAATAAAAGCTATTCTACAATAACAGATAAATTATTGATATCTCCAAGTTCAGAGATTTTTTAAATAAAAATTTTATATTTATTACCTCAGATTTGCGAACTTATATGCTGCCACTTTTTAATTTATCTTCTTTAATAATGTACATAGGAGCATTAAGTTTGCTTGTTATGATCTCTCTTATTTTATGTTACCTAATGTTGTAAGTTAAATTTAATTAAACTCGATAAAATATTGAATCCATAAAGTTGAGATAAATAACTTTGTTAAGCACATGATATTTAAGTTTTACATTTAACAAAACAGCTCACTATATTATTTATGCTCGTCTATGCTATGTTTATACTCCTATGTAGTTTGGGCAGGTGTGTGGTCTTAGGGGCTATGAGAGGGAGAATAAGCGTGGTCAAGGTAGCTAGACGATTCTACCTAGTGAGGTGGTGGGGATAGTAGTTTGATTGTATGAGGAAGTTCCAGTGTTTTGTGGATGGTTATGTATCGGGTGGTGATGGAAAGTGTGAATATAAATGAAATCTAGTGGTATGTGCAGCTGGTGGGGAAAGTAGATGATTGAGCTATGAATTGATCGTTTGGTACAAGTGATAGTGGTGATGATAGTAGTATTAAATGGAGTTGGGATTGAGTGGTAGTGGCTCTAACATCAATCTTTTTTTGTCATTTTAAATATATAATAGATTTGACCTTCTCTATTTTTTTTATTTTTTTATTTTTTATGTTTGAGTAGATAACACTTAAATTGTTGAAGTATGATACCCTTGAGATTAAATAGGCCACAGAGGATTATTTAAGGAACTATTTTAGGAATTAAATTATTATAACCTACAACTGTAGGTGATAATGATGTGTACAAGATATGAAATTTTAATATTAATAATATTAACATTAACAAAATTGTAAATTAACTTTAAAATCGTAAGGCTTAGTACTTGAATCAGAATGCAAATATTTACCCAATCATTTATATAATAAATGGTCAATAATATAAATTTAAATTAGTTTGTTTTATATAATAGGATTTATACGTAGTTAAGCACCCAAGCAACCTACATTCATGCCTAATCTTTATCCGGGTTAGGATCTTGCTAACCAACTTGCCATTGCAAGACATTCTCTTTCACTCCGTTGAGTAGTAAAGAAATCTTCACGCAATCTCGTTTTAAGGACGAGCACCAACTTCCTTTACAAATTTTGTCTATTGTACACTTGACATTTTTTTTAAACCTTTAGAAGGATACATGTAGTCAACCCAACTTGGTGGGATAAGGGCTTGTTGTCATTGTTGCTGTTGTCGTTGATTACTTTCCAAAATCAATTATAGGCGATCTTAATTTTGGAAGTTACATCTTGATTTTTTTTTTTATGATTTCTAAAGCATCATCATGACCATTTAAAACCCCCAAGTGTGATGGTGCACATGCCCTTTAATGTTAGTTGCCTACCTACCGTAGGATTACCTATGCAAAAATGGTGCTAACAGTCAATAATTGGCTTTTCTTATGATGATTATTGGTCCATCTCCATTAAATTTGAATTAAAGTCAATATGGTTCATCAGACATTGGAATGACAGTTAGTTAGTTAACATAGCCTATGACAAAACAATGAAGTTGGAGATTTGGTTTTATAAGTTGTTAAAGCCTTTAAGCCATGCCTTGAATGAGTTTGGGTTTAATGGTTATGAATAAGTTGAATGGTGAGGATTAATTGCTATTGGTTGACTTGTGATAACCTAGGCAACCAATATATGGTAAACAAATATGAGATGTATAACAGGTGAGAGAGAGGCATGTCTTCACAATGAATCATAGATCAAGGCTTGTGATAGTTTAAGAGCGATGCAAAGGGAGAGGAGAGGATGGTTGTTAGTCTGTAGTCAGGAAGTTGCAGTTGGTTGGAGTGTAGTATATGTGTGGCCAGAGGGGCATGAGATAATGATCCAGGAGAGATGTGGAAACAATGAATCCATGCGCGATGTTGCTCTAGAAAAACAAGCATGCAGTGAGTGGTGGCAATAAAGGGTTTGCTCTGATTATTGGCAATTGCTTGAGGAGGTGGTTATGATTGGGGAATTTATTCACAAAAAACCAGCAAATTTTTGGTGAAAAAATCGCTAGAATGTTGCTAATTATATTTATTGGTTTAATTTTCACAAGCTCAGTAATTGTTCATATTTGTGCCGATTCTTTTGGTAGAAAATTCATCTGATATATCTATGTTTTGTTTGGTGTATATTTTAAATTTTTAATTAGTGCACTTTGTCCTGCCGTAGTATAAATTAATCCATTTTGTACTAGTCGATGTTGTTAATCTCACTTTTTAAACATCAAAGCTGAGTGAATTTATATTATACTCCTTCCAATTCCATTTTTGTTTTCTTAAACAAATATATCACTTTTAACTCTTTTTTATATATAATTTTTGTGAAGAGGGTGTTCCTAAAGAGAAAATATTACGTCTCGAGTCCGGATGTTAAGTTACGCCCAGACTCCAATTAAAATTTGACACATGTCAAATATATAAAATATTATTTTATTATAAAAAAGGGAGAAGCTTGAAGCCCAACCCAGTCATGGTGTACAGCATGGTTGTACTGGAGGTTTTTCTTCAGTACAACTATGTTGTAGTAAAAATAAAGCATTCAAATAAATAATTCTATGTAAAAGTTAGTGTACAATATGGTTGTATTCAAGAAAACCTCCAGTACAACCATGTTGTACATGATGATCAATACAGGTCGAGCTTTCCGACCCGATCATGGTGTACAACATGGTTGTACTAGATGTTTTTCTTCAATACAAAAAAAAAAATCTTAATAAACAATTCGATATGAAAGTCATAGTGTACAACATGATTGCACTCAAGAAAACTTTCAGTACAACCATACACCATAATCAATACGTGTCGAGTTGCTCCGTTGTTTAGACAATAAAATAATATTTTATATATTTGACACGCCTCAAATTTTAATTTGAGTCCGTATGTAACTCTACATTCAATCTCCGGACGAAATATCCTCTCGTTCATAAAGTAGGGACACTTCATTTGTGATATGAAGTTCACTTGCTTGATTCATGAAATCCTCCTCTCCTCGTTCTAGATGTAAGATTCTATGCATAAAGCACGCCCCAAATATTGCATAGGCGGAAGCTTCTTGTATATTTTTTTCTTGAGCTTTAAAATGAAGATTCTGTATTCATACACTTTTACATATCCATCTTTTTAATTATACCCATTTTTTCGAGTTTTTTTTTTTATTGAACTTATTGTTGGGCAAGTAAAATGAGTAAAACACATGGACCTTATGTCAATTTTTTTATGCTTTACTGAGCATGACTACAATCATCTAAGCCTACTTAAGACCACTTGGTTTGTTATGAGTATGGTTTAATTCTTTAAGTCTTATTGAAAATGTTAGCCTATCGTTTGTTTTTACCGGAAGAGGAGAAAGTGGCATGGGAATCCATGTGCTTCGTGTGGTGGAGAAAAAGTTTCCTTAGAAAAATTAGNATATGGTTTGATTTTCTTAGTCTTATTGAAAATGTTAGCCTATCGTTTGTTTTTACCGGAAGAGGGGAAAGTGGCATGGGAATCCATCTGCTTCGTGTGGTGGAGAAAAAGTTTCCTTAGAAAAATTAGGTTTTCAGAATGATTTTAGCTATCTAGTATTATGATGCTTACTTTGCTTAGTGACTGTTATCTATCTGGCTGTATGATGTTTATGAAAATCCATCCACTTATTCGGGTCCCCTTTTATTTGAGTTATATGAATTATCATTGTTGGGATATAGTTTAGAAAACATGAGTTGCCATAGATGCTGCTAAAGTTATAGGGCCTACCGTGGTTCTTTGTTTTTTGCCAAGTCTGGCATGGGGTTTTACCAAGAGAAGTTGCTTGATTAACAAAAATAGTGTTCTCTTTCTTTTCTATTGATTGAAAGATAATAAATGGTTTTCTGATCTACTTGTGTCATTTTCATGCAGGTATAACATGGTGGATCAGGGTGTTATTAAAGATCCTATTTTCTCTTTCTGGTTAAATAGGAATTCAAAGGACGGTGATGGTGGTGAAATAGTGTTTGGAGGTTCTGACCCGAAGCATTACAAGGGTGAACACACATATGTCCCTGTGACTCTGAAGGGCTACTGGCAGGTAAACTCTTAAGTTGCCCATTTGATTAATTGTNTTGGTTTTATGTCGGGCAGGTCACCATGGAAGCTATACATTTTTTGAGAGGTTTAATGGAGAAGTTCAGAGATAATAAGGAGGATCTACATTTGATTTTTAATGATTTAGAAAAAGCTTATGATAAGGTTCCAAGAGATGTCATTTGGAGCGTTCTTAAGAAGAAAGGTGTTGATATGACTTATATTCAAGTCATTAAAGATATGTATACTAGAGTTGTTTCTTGTGTTCGAACGGAAGGAGGATTGACCAAATATTTTCCTATTTCTGTTGGATTATATTAGAGTTCGGTTTTAAGCCTATATCTTTTTGCTTTAGTTATGGATGGTTTTACTGGACATTTACAGGAGGATGTACCTTGGTGTATGTTTTTTGTTGATGATATTCTTCTCGTGGATAAGACGAAAGAAAAAGCCCAGGAAAAACTTGAATTATTGAGGTCTACATTTGAGTCTAAAGGCCTTCAGGTGAGTAGAACTAAAACTGAATACATGGTATGTAATTTTAGTAGTAGTGGCTCTAGTGAGAGAAGTGAAAATTTTTGTTAATCAAATTATTAAAAGGTGTGACCGATTTAGATATCTTGGGCCTGTTGTTCAAAGAAATGGTGATATAGATGGGGATGTTAATAGTAGAATTCAAGTTGGTTGGTTGAAATGGGGTAATGCTTCAGGCTTTTTGTGTGATACAAAAGTACCGCTTAGATTGAAAGGAAAATTTTATAAGAGGGTGGTGAGACCTGCAATGCTCTATGGCGTTGAATGTTGGCCTTTAAAAGAGAAGCATAATACTAAGTTAAGTGTTGTCGAGATGAGAATGATTAGGTGGATTAGTGGATTTACACTTAGAGACAAAATGCGAAATGAATATATCCAGGAAGGGTTGATTTAGCTTCAGTGACGGACAAAATTAGAGAGAGTCGCCTTAGATGGTTTGGTTACATTAAACATCGACCTGATCATCCGATTAGAAGAGTAGATGTTTTAGATTTGACTTATGTTTAGAAAGGCAGTGGTAGACCTAGGAAGACTTGGGCTTATTGTATAAAAAATGATCTTAATTTATTAGAATTTAAATGATAATATGACACTAAATAGGGCGCAATGGACAAAAAGGATTCATGTAGCCGACCCTACGTAGCGGGAATAAGGCTTTGTTGTTGTTGATGTATGAATATGGATGCATTTATTGTGACAAATTTATTTGTTGCAACCGTGATGATGGAAGCTTCATGCGGTAGTTACTTATGTTATCTTTGTCCATACTTGATGCATGCGTTTGTATTATTTTTCTCTCCTTTTTTGTATATACGTACAAAGGAAGATTGGATATCTGTATGATATAGCATGTATAGCTTTATGGATGTGAATAAGTATTTTTCCATGATTGACTGTGTTATACTCAGAATTTTGGAAAATGTTATTTGCCTTGTCATAAATTAATTATAAATTCCTCTATCTTTGCCCAAAGAATACCTGCTCAAGTTGTTATGTGGCTTATTGTAAACCATTTGGACATCTAGCTGGTCATTAAAGCATTTTCCTTGGGCTGTTTGAATCTTCCTTAAATATTGTNCAAAAAACTAGCTTTATATCTAATAAAAATTTAGGTTGTTTGATGATTCTTCTTCTTATACCGTTCTATCTAATTTATTCTTAAGTTCTGTTTTCTTAAAATTATTTTTTGCACAAATAAATGATCATTTTTCTTTTGTGATGTATGAATATAGCTTTAAAGAAAACTAAGGGTGGAAAGTCTGTATGCCTTGATGATATTCCAATTGAAGTGTGAAAATATTCAGGAGATTTGGAAGTTTCTTTGCTTGCTAAACTCTTTAATATTATTTTAAAAACTAAAAAAAATGTCTGAGGAGTAGAGGAAGAGTTTTTTGGTCCACATTTTTTAAGAATAAATGGGATGCACAAGAATGTGCAATTTATAGAGGAATTAAGTTGATGTGTCATACTTTAAAATTATGGGAGAGGGTAATTGAACATAAGAATTAAGTTGATGTGTCATACTTTAAAATTATGGGAGAGGGTAATTGAACATAGGTTAAGATATTACAAAGATTTCTCATAATCAATTTGCATTTTATGTCGGGCAGGTCACCATGGAAGCTATACATTTTTTGAGAGGTTTAATGGAGAAGTTCAGAGATAATAAGGAGGATCTACATTTGATTTTTAATGATTTAGAAAAAGCTTATGATAAGGTTCCAAGAGATGTCATTTGGAGCGTTCTTAAGAAGAAAGGTGTTGATATGACTTATATTCAAGTCATTAAAGATATGTATACTAGAGTTGTTTCTTGTGTTCGAACGGAAGGAGGATTGACCAAATATTTTCCTATTTCTGTTGGATTATATTAGAGTTCGGTTTTAAGCCTATATCTTTTTGCTTTAGTTATGGATGGTTTTACTGGACATTTACAGGAGGATGTACCTTGGTGTATGTTTTTTGTTGATGATATTCTTCTCGTGGATAAGACGAAAGAAAAAGCCCAGGAAAAACTTGAATTATTGAGGTCTACATTTGAGTCTAAAGGCCTTCAGGTGAGTAGAACTAAAACTGAATACATGGTATGTAATTTTAGTAGTAGTGGCTCTAGTGA
>JXCR01098998.1:0-26673 GCA_002079205.1 Phalaenopsis hybrid cultivar
CATCTTTTTTGCCTATTGACTAGAACACCAAGATTCTGAGGAGAACATTGTCTGAAATCGTTGCTTTGCTTGTAAATGCTTTGAAGGGTGAAATATGCCATAACAAACCGTGTGATGGCTAGACAAACAAGTTCCCTCTTTTTTGTAAAAGATGTCATCAAGCCTAGAACACATGTGTGTTCATAAATGAATTTTACAACTCATTTTTCTTTTGCAAGTGTGCTCTCATGAATCTTCAACTTTCTAATATTTTCTAATATTAGTCAATAACATGGTGTTTAATAAATATGTTGTCTTCGGGTAAGAAGACACATAATATTCTCCTTCTTCCTCAGCTTTTTGATCGAATGCACGAGAGCTCGCTCCTCGTGCGTCAATTTATAGGACGAACTCATCTGTTGGCTTTCGATCCCCTCGTTTCCTCTCCCTCTCTGTTCAGTTTCTGTCTCCTCATTTCTTCTTCCCCCTCTTCAGTTTCTGACTCCTCTCCTCATTATTCTGCCCCCCTTTGGCTCCTCTCGGGTAGACAACTTTTCGATTCCTAAAATGGGGCTATTGTAATCTTTTCTAGTTACAAAAAATTCATCCTTAAAATTTAAAATAGATTACAAGTAACATCTCATTAAATAGGTCAACTTTAGCTATTCATAAATTTCATGATAAAAATTATGGGTCATTCTTTATTATAAAAACTAATCACTATAAGGGTAAAGGCTCGATTAAAGGTGACTCAATTATACTTTGGATAACAATATTGAAATAAGAAAGTTTGCTAGAAAAATACCCTTATATGTAAGAAAATTCCAAACTCATCTAACCTCATCACCATCAGCAGCAATAAGCTCTTCAGGCTCATTATGAGTGAGTATAAACTCGTGGTCGAACAAGTTATCTTCGTTGATCTTGGGTTGGTGCTGAGGATATAGACTCTTTCCTTTTCTGCACACTTGCAGTCTTCTGTGTAGAAGCTTCTTTGAATTTCTGATCTTTAGTGGTCTTGTGGCCAAGTGATGGACTATAAATTGCTAAATGACCAACTTATGACACCAATATCAAGTGTTAGAGCCCATCAAGGATTCACTTTTATGTTGTCTTCCGCACTTGGCACATGTGACTACAGTACCTTGACTCGTACTTTTGCTTACTCCACTTGAGTTCTTGGGCTTTTGCCCATTGGATCCCTCGGATTGATCCACATGTTCTTCTGCAATCTTCTTCTTGTGCATCTCTTTACGCTTCTGAGTAAGCTGACAGTCAATCTCCACTTTTCTAGCTTGTTCCATTAATATCAAATTTTCATCGCTCTCTAAAAGTATTAATAACTATTAGATCGAATCCTTTAATCCCGAAATGAATCTGTAGCATTTTTCTATTGTAGTAGCGATCAACAGCGGTGCATACCTCGATCGTGCTATGAATTATGCTTTGTATGGCTTCACCGTCTTCTCTCTGTCTCAACTTGATGAATTTGTCCTACATCTGCCATTGAGTGGATAGTTGTACGAATCACTCTCTAAAAATGTCCACAAACTCCTAACTTATCATCATGTTGGGTATGTCTCCTAATCTGTCCTGATTCAGCTCACGCCATCACCTTTCGGCTTCTCCATCCAGCACAAACATTGTCAATGGTACTCTTCTTTCATTTAGACAAGACATGTTATCTAGTATCTTCTTTATTCTCATTATTCAATTCTTTGCTTCAATTAGGTCTTCTGTTTTCTTGAACAAAGGTGGACACAGATCTTGAAACATCTTCAAGTATTTATTCACATTAATTGTATCACTTCTGATAGGGTACGATCTCCTGAATCAATTGAGTCTTCATCGTCATCATTTGAGTGAGGACATTCATGTTCATATTTATAGTAGATTGTATTTCCTCATGTTTTGTTTGATTTTCTTCTTCTATGATTTCAGATGTACTACCATGCCTGATGGAATAATTATTAGTTTTGAGTTAAGATTTATTTTGAGTTTTTATTATCTTCTTATAATTTTCCTGTTGGCTCTTTCATGAAGATTTTATTAATTAATCTTAATCCTTGTGTTCTGATACTACTTTTGTCAAGGTAAACCCAAGACATAGATTTAACCATGACAGGAACAAACACTCGGACATTGCGAACTAAGTTTTTTTAATTCATTTACTATTTAAATGATGACAAAGCCATTAGTGAAATTAAATTAAAACAATAAAATTATATTTACCTCGTTACTGGCTGTTCGCGCCTTTTATAAATATTGTCTCTTTTAATGTTCATCGTTAATCACTTAATTAACTTAAAAAATTAGTTTAAAATAACAATGAACTAAACAAACCAGTGAATACTCACACTCATAAACCACAATAATACAAGAGAAAAAAGAAACAATATGCATGCTAATCAAGCTTTTAATAAATCAATAAAAATATTTGATGATATTCAAAGAATCTTATTATATTAATATCATATCAATATCATTTATATCTGTGCAACTGTCATAGGACCATCATCTAAAAATTATGTCAATTAAGACGCATTAATATCAATATTATTTTTTATATGTGCACGGGTATCTTAGTGTTCCTACACTAGTAGCATTAAGGGTGACTCATCATAGTCAGTCATGCACATACAAACAGTTAACATAATTATATTATTCATATATTCATTGTATTCGATTTAACATACTATATAAAACATACACCAAATGCATGAGAGTAAGTAGCAACAATATTCATAACAATATCACCGATAAATAAAAAATATAGAATAAAGTATGTGCAATTGTCATTAACTGCAAAATAATTAAGAATAATAAATTATTACTATAGATTAAAAGTACGAGTACTCATCTCAATTGCTATTTGATTTGCCTTGACGCGAGCTCTTCTTAAATTAGAAGCCTAATATGGTATAAAATTTACTTAAATTTCCTAATATATATATATATATATATATTATGTTTATAATAGTCGCCGCCTTCTTCCTCCCCTCGTCACCTTCTCCCCCTCCTTCCTCGGCTTAGGACTCCAAGCACATAAGGCTTCCTCATATGTCGATGTTGTAACTTGACGCAACAAAGCTGTGACCTTCTTTCCTTGAGCACAACGCATGAGGCTGCTGCGTTGCTGCTTCGGATAAGAAGACACGCAACCTTCTCCTTCTTCTTTCTTCTGCTCTTTNGCGGCTTCCTCATATGTCGATGTTGTAACTTGACGCAACAAAGTTGTGACCTTCTTTCCTTGAGCACAACACATGAGGCTGCTGCGTTGCTGCTTCGGATAAGAAGACACGCAACCTTCTCCTTCTTCTTTCTTCTGCTCTTTGATCGAACGCTCAAGAGCTCCCTCCTCTCGCGTCAATTTATAAGACAAACTCCTCTGTTGGCTTCCGATCCCCTCGTTTCCTCTCCCTCTCTGTTTGGTTTTTGTTTCCTCGTTTCTTCTTCCACCTTTTTAGTTTCTAACTCTTTGCCTCATCTTTCCGACCCCCTTCAGTTTCTCTTGGGTAGGCAACTTCTTGATTCCTAGAACGGGGTTGTTACATATATTATGGTATATTAGTATTTTTTGTTGTAAAAGATATAAAATAAAAAATCAGAAGAAAAATAATTTGTACTTTTGTTTTGTCTTGTCGTCACCTCGCCGATCACCGACATTTTCGATCTCGCTCGCCAAGGTATAACAAAATGGGTGTGGGATGATAATTTTTAAAATATTTATTTGAGGAAGTTCAAGTACCTGTCCAAGGGAATTGAGTAGCGTTCAGAGAAATTCCAAACTCGTTTGGAAAATTTTTTTAAAATATGGAGATTTAAGTATTTGTTCTGGAAAATTCAAATACCTGTTCAAGAAATTAAGTGGCGTTCAAGAAAATAAAGTTCCTATTCAGGGAAATTTGTGCTTCTGATTTGTCTTTTTGTTGGTACATTGAAGATCCATAGCATATTATAGATCATGGTTTAAATACTTTACTTTGTTCCCTGGCTGCAGTGTCTCACGACATTGACAAACGTGTCTTATAGATAGCTAGATAGGTTAGCATTCCCTCGGTGCGCCCGAAATGGGGGTAGATGTCGGGAGGCTACTAAAATTTTCTGTGAATTTGAACTTGCAATTGATTTTAAAATTTGAACTATTTGGACTAATTAAAATGACTTAAAATTTGGATCAATTAAATTTGCAAAAATGATTTCATTTTGTATTTTTGAATTTGCAAAAATACTTAAAATATGAGCTTCATAATCAATAGGCTTTTAGGATGTAAAATCAAATTAAAATGTCTTTTTCATACTTAGTCTCATAGGGTTAAAAACCAATTCAAGTTTGGGCTAATGGAGACTTGAAAGTAACTTAACATATGAATTATGTGACTTTCAAATTATTTAAAGTATAAATCATGATGGTTTGTAATTTAGTCTAAATATGGGAACATGAAGTGATTCTCATAAAACCCAAAGATGTAACTTTGTATGCACTCCAATAAGATAATATCCAAATAAAATTTTATAGTTTCAAATGGCTTCAAAGTCTTCAATACCTATAGAAACTTTTTGATTATTCCTCAAATCAAATGAAATGCCTTGGAATCTTGACGAGTAGTTTAAGGCTTATGTGAATAATAAATTGGATACTCATTATCTATAAATGCTTCATGACATTTATATAATTGAGTCAGCTACACATCATTTAAAAATCTAGGATGTACCTCTTGAGACAAATTTCAAATTCATAGTTTAAAAGATCATGCAAACTCTTTAAAACTTATAAAAATTTTCAAAATATTCAAGTATATGAAATTCAAAATACCCTCATGTGTTCCATTGAACTAAATAAATGTTTAAATTTAAAGGGTCTGAGAATGCTGCATGGTTGAATAAAATTTTTGATTATGAATAATCTCATTTTGAAAATCACTCATTTGGGTCGTATTGTCTATAGGGCATGATTGTATGTCTCACTCAATTAGTCTGATCCTCCTCTTCCTCTTAAGGACTAGAGTTGACGAGTCCAATAAGTTACAGTAATGATTAAGTCACAAACATAAACATTTAAAAGTCCAGGTCACTTATACGATCATTTTCCTTTAAAGGACTGAGGTCGACATGATTTATATTCTAAAGATCTTATACTAAAAAAATTCAAATGAATCTTAAACGTGAAAGTTTGAAATGTTAAATCCTCGATGATGGCCAAATTGACTGAAAATCTTAATCAGAGGGGTAAAATTTTTAAAATAAAAAATCAGATAAATATTTCAAAGTAACAAATTAATCATTCATGTAAAATTAATCACTTAAAAAAGTTTAAAAGTATTTCTCCTCCAACCTCTACAATTGTTTGTGAGGATGACAAACATTTGATTGACTTCAACTCACAAAAGAGTTAATGTCACATCAAATATACCCTTACATTCACACTCAAAGTAATTTAACATCAGTAAGGACATATCCTGATTCATTTGTTCGCGTGATTTGGCCTAAAAGTTCCATAAAAAATAGTGGTTACTACCAGAGTCCTCTGAATGGATGGTTGCTGCCAAATGACATAATTATATTATTGTCACGACCACAGTATGTATATTCCCCAATGATTATTTACTCTTTGAGTTTTGAACTATAAGGGTATGTTTGATTGACACAAAGCCTTTTGTCAGCAAAGACCGATTTAAATTTCTTCTTAAAGAAGTATTCACTCCAGATCTACAAGGGTCTCTCGAACAACGCAACTCATAGTTGCTGATAAGGATCTTTCAGTCATGACTACCTCCTCTGACTAAATAGATCGAGGACCACATCGACTCGGGATGGCAGAACCATGAATCTTGATAGGATTCATCACTATGTCCTCCACCATTCATTTTAAGCTCAAGGTGATTAATTTTACTATCTAAAACTCTAATTCTGCTGCTAATATGCTAAATATTTAATGTTTAATGACTACCATTATCGAAAGTACTCTCACATTATCATGAGGGTTAATTAAATGGAGGAGCTTGCACCTATGGGAAGCTTCAAACTCCAGGTCAAAAAGTCCTCATAAAATGAGGGTGAAATTTCTGGGTGAGTGTCCTGTCTACAATCCAATCTACCTTCTAAAAGTTTGACCTGACAATGCTCTCAACAATACAACAACAACAAAGAGTCTGGGGTGTCGAGATTTTCATAGACCACAGTTTGCTCAGGAGGTGAGAAGTTTTGCAACTGAAGAAGTTATGACCTAGTGTTTTTAATTTCAAATTCTTTGGCATTTAGATACAACAAAATGATGGTGACTCTGGGAAAATTTTCTTGCTTTGTTATTGGAAAGCGATTATTGAAGCCAACGCTTCTCTTGACATGGAAATTATTGAAGCCAACCCTTCTCTTGTCATCTAGAGGCAAAGAAGGATTGATCATTGGTTATGTAATCATACGACTTTTCAACTCTAGGATCGTGCAGAACAATTCTTCTCTGGTTCGTAAGGCACAGGTCCTTGATCATTTTTCATGAAAAATGCTTTTGTAAATGAAGGTGATTAATTAGGCTGAGTGGATACCTTGGGGCCTTTGCCCAATTTTCAAAGTGATGTTCATTTGTGGCCCATTAGGGCTCTTCCATTCACATTGTTTGATGAGAATGGCAGAGCATGGTAAGTACCATATTTTTTTAATTATGTCTAGGTCCTTCTATGCTTGTTGACGACCATATTTGTTTTTGATGATCAAATTTTGTTTTAGGGCGAATGGACTGGAGCTTATCAAAGACCAATATGAACTTTCTCATAGAGTTATGAAGATTGCGTACTTTTGCATTGCCTTGATTGATGTGTTGGGAGAAGAGCCTTGCTAAAGATTGCATAATCTAGCAATACAAATGTGTATGGATTTCTTGTAGAATAAGTCTTCCTTGGATTCTTTTGGATTGCAATGCAAATACATACAAGGAGGATCAAGTTGACACTTTATAATATTAAAGACTGTTGAACTTTTTTTTTCTTTACTGTTGGGAAAATGGAAAACAAGTAGGCAAACCATATTTTGTATGTAGTTGTTTTAAGTTTTAAATACATACGAACATGGCTTTTTAGAAAAGTGGAAATGCCCAAGATATTTTCATTTCCCTTCAAAATGTAATTTTATCTGCTCATCCAATTATTGCCATCAAATAATTTTATTATTTAATTGTAGATTTTAATGTCGGGATAGTGATTTATTTCCTTATCATTAGTAGTATTTTGAAGTATAAAATAATTTGCATATATCGAAATAAAAAGAATGTTTGTGTAAAGTATGTTATAACAAAAGTTTTATGTAATCTATTGTCATTAATCCTAAATGGTAATTATATTATTAATTACTAATGATTTTTGAGAATAACAATGCAAGTAACGCCATGATTTTGCATCTTTGGAAATTTTTCTCCTTTGGCTATATGGTCAAAGTTCAATGGTTTTATGTTTTCCTTCACTAGTTATTTTATGAGTTTAAATTCGCCAGAAGTTGCATATCATTTTCGTTGTTATCTCAGAGCTAATAAAAAAATGGGTCTGTTGTTGTCATTTATGTGTTATGAGGTATATTTTGTACTTGTATTTGAAGAGTCCTTCCGGTCTAAGAAATATTTTAGGTTACTTTTCCCCAGTACATGAATGAACTCTGCATTTTCCTGCTTCCTATATAATTTGAGAAACTTCTTTTTTGGCAATTTTTAATGCCTTACTCCTCTTGCGAGAGATTTAAAGATCAGCTTGAGGCACCTGAATCCTCTTCCCTACCTCATCCATCATCTATTGTTTCCATCCACAAAAGCACATCCAAAACCATCCTATGAAAGAGCATCCCTACCCCTCCCTCCCTCCCATTCATTTTATATGAGATTTGTAGCTTAACAAGAAGTGGTGTAGTAAGGTTTCTTCTCCACCGTCCACAGTCTAGTAAAAAAATATATATACAACAAAAACAACAACAACAACAAAACCTTTATCCCATTAAGTGGGGTCAGCTACATGAATCCTTTTTCTCCATTGCGCCCTATTTAGTGTCATATTTTCATTTAAGTCTAATAAATTAAGATCATTTTTTATACAATATGCTCAAGTCTTCCTAGTTCTACCTCTGCCTTTCTTAACATAAGTCAAATCTAAAGCATCTACTCTTCTAATCGGATCATCAGATGGTCGACGTTTAATGTGACCAAGCCATCTAAGATGACTCTCTAATTTTGTCCGTCACTGGAGCCACACCAACCCTATCACAGATATATTCATTTCACATTGTCTATAAAGTGTAAAGCCACTCATTCACCTAATCATTTTCTTCTTGGCAACTCTTAACTTAGTATTATGCTTCTCTTTTAATGACCAACATTCTGCGCCATAGTGCATTGCATGCCTCACCACTATGTTATAAAATTTTCCTTTTAGTATAAACAGTATTTGTCTATCACACAATAGGCCCAAAACATTCCTCCACTTCAACCAACCAACTTAAATTCTACTAATAACATCCCTATCAGTATCACCATCAC
Source organism: Phalaenopsis hybrid cultivar (assembly GCA_002079205.1). Classification (NCBI taxonomy): domain Eukaryota; kingdom Viridiplantae; phylum Streptophyta; class Magnoliopsida; order Asparagales; family Orchidaceae; genus Phalaenopsis; species Phalaenopsis hybrid cultivar. Next base: position 8,495 of record JXCR01098998.1, read on the forward strand.
TTTGAACAATAGACCCGAGATATCTAAAGCGTTCACACCTTTTAATAATTTAATCACCCATAGTTACATTTCTGTCACTAGAGCTACTACTGCTAAAGTTACGTTCCAAGTATTCAGTTTTAGTTCTACTCAAGGCCTTTAGACTCCAAGGTAGACCTCCATAATTTAAGTTTTTCTTGAGATATTTCTCTCTTCTTATTCATGAGAAGGATATCATCAACAAAAAGCATACACCAAGGTACATCCTCCTGTAAGTGTCCAGTAAGACCATGCATAACTAAATCAAAAAGATTTGGGCTTAAAACCCATCCCCGATGTAAACCAACAGAAATAGGAAAATATTTGGTCAATCCTCCTTCTGTTCGAACATAAGTAACAACTCTTGTATACATATCTTTAATGACTTGAATATAAGTCATATCAACGCCGTTTTTCTAAAGAACTCCCCAAAGGATATCTCTTGGAACCTTATCATAAGCTTTTTCTAAATCAATAAAAATCATTTGTAGATCCTCCTTATTATCTCTAAACTTCTCCATCAAACCTCTCAATAAATGTATAACTTCCATATTAGACCTGCCCGACATAAATCCAATTGATTATGAGAAATCTTTGTAATACGTTTTAACCTATGTTCAAGTAACCTCATGACACATCGACTTAATTCCTCTATAATTTGCACACTCTTGTGCATCCCCTTTATTCTTAGAAATGGGGACCAAAATTCTCTTCCTACATTCCTCAGACATTTTTTTAGTTTTTAAAATAATATTAAAGAGTTTAGTAAGCTAAGAAACTTTCAAATCCCCTAAATATTTCCACACTTAAATTGGGATATCATCAGGTCCTACAGACAATCCATTCTTGTTTTTTCTAAAGCCCCCTCAACTTCTTTTTTTACTAATGCAATGGAAAAGATAAAACATTTTATTATTATTAACGATTTTAAGATTAGTAAGGTCGATCGTATTTTCTGAAACTTCATTAAAAAGTTTATCAAAATAACACACCCACCTATTTTGAATATCATTTTCTAAGAAAAGTACTTTTTGATTTTTATCTTTAGTACACTTTATTTAAGTTAAATCTTTACTTTTCTCTTCTCTTTGTTTGGCTAGTTTATACATATATTGTTCACACTTCTTAGTATATGATCTATTATAAAGATCACGGAAAGCAGAATTTTTAGCGTCATAGATTGTTCTTTTAGACTCCCTGCGGACCGTTTGATATTTTTCCCGTTCTCTAAGCTTTTACATTTAAACCAATTTTTATAATATAACTTTTATTATATATATATTTTTTGCACATTATTATTGCACTACCAACTATTTTTATTTATAAAAAACTTTTCTTTTGATTCTCCAAGTACAACTTTTACCACTTGTTTAATAGTTTTTGTTTCTTTATCCCACATAAAATTTACTCCTTCGTGAATATTTCAACTTTTGAATTCTTGATATTTATTCATAAAAATAAATTTATTTGTCTTTTAGGCACCTCTATATTATTCTATGATGATGATTTCTAGTATTCTTTGTTTTACAACTCTTCATCTTAAAATTTAGAACTAATAATCGATGTTGAGTACTTAAATTCTCACTTGGAATGACCTTAAAATATTTACATTCTAGATGATCTCTTCTTCTCATAAAAAATAATCAATTTGTGTTTTATTGGATCCATTCTTATAAGTAATAATATGCTCATCTCTTTCCTTGAATAAAATATTAGCAATAACAAAGTCATAGGTTAAAACAAAATCTAATATAGCTCTACCTTTTTCATTAGTCACTCCAAAACCATAGTCATCATGAATATTTTTAAAATATTCTACTATTCCACTGGTATGTCCATTTAAATCTTCTTCAATAAAAATTTTTTCTTCAAGAGGTATCATTTGAATTAGGTATTCTAAGTCATTCCATAATTTATCTTTGAACCTATATCTAAACCTACTTGAGGAGCATAAGCACTTATAAAATTAAAAATTTTAGTTTCAACTGTAATTTTAAGGGCTATAATTCTATCTCCAACTCTATTAATTTTTACAACATTATCTTTAAAACTCTTATCTATAATTACACATACACCATTTTTAGTGCGACTCTCACCTGAATACCAAGGTTTAAAACCTAAGTTATCAATCTCCTTAGCCTTTTCTCCAACTCATGTAGTTTCTTGAACACATAAAATATTTATCTTTCTAGAATCATAATATCAGTTAATTCCATTAATTCATTGGTGAGAGTATCTATATTCCAAGATTCTGTTCTAATATTAGTTTCATGAACTAACTTCTTTACCCACATCCGTCTGTAATGCGAGAACACTTGCTTATTTGATACTACACCTAAGCGCTCTTGTAGCGGCCCTTGCACACTTTTCAGTGTATTCAGACCATACACTTTACCGCTTCCAGGGGATACCCTAACACTTACGCAATGATTAAAAAGATTCATGTCATGATTTTCTCGACAAGTTTTAAGCTGACTGTCGATTACCTAACACAACTCTCCACTTTTTATATCCGGACTTGGGACCGACAATGATAGTGTTAGTAAAAAAAAATGTTTGAGCCGGGTGGGATTGGTAAGTGAGGTGCGCGTGTCGAGGGCAGCTTTTAGCTGTTTAATAGCTGTGGTAACTTGAGCAACCAAAAGAAAAAGCTATTCCATTATTGCACAAGCATCAACAAATTTTTTTATTTTCTAAGGGATATCCCCATTGGCATTTCATATAAAGAGGGCCATGATTTTGATAAGTTTTTGGGTTTTATTCCTCCTTATATATTGCTAGTCTGTCATACTTGTTTTGCACGGAATCAGTATCACATGTTTTCACCAGTTGATTATGTAATTCAATAAAACTTTTTAAAATACATTAAGTACTAAGAAAGTTTTTTGTTTAAAGCAGCACAACTGGAATACGGGACCCTGTTACATCTGCATTGCACATTATCTTTGGAAAAAATATCTCTTTGGATGTAGCTCAGGTGGTTAGATGGAAAACCACTCCATCTTCGACAGATACGCCTTCAGTACGTTATGCTGCTTCTTTTGCTGGGTAAGCATCATATCAGTTATACAGTTTAGTGTTGAGTTGAAGACTATACTATTTGGCTAAAGTTATGTTTTTCATGCTAGAATTCTTATTTGTAGTAGGAATAAGGGCATTTAAGAGTTAGCATTCGACTTTACCTCTTTCACACCCTTAATTATTATAACAGTGTATATATGACCTTATTTATATTGCTGTTGTATTTTAGATATGGATTTTATGGAGATGTCATCAAAGGAAGTGAAAAGTACCGGTGGATGGGTCCTTCACGCTATGACTTTATAGGAACAAAAGTGTTCTTGGAGCATAGGTTATTTCTTTTCTGCCATGTAATGAATTGATGCACATACATGATACATTTGAACAATATTACATCTTTTCTTACCTTTTTTTTGGAAATTTTTTAGAGCCTATGAAGCAGAGATTAGTTTCCTGGAAGCAAAATCGGTTGAAGCAGTCAGTGAAGCACAAGTGGCTGGGACACACCAAGTACTACTTCCTAGAAGCAGCCCTAATAAAAGAATGTGCCTTACTAACTGCAGTGTCTGTATTGAAGCAACAGAATCTTCTAAAATGCTTTCAAATGGAGGCAACAATAGCTCCAATGGTCAAGTTGAGGATTTGAGATGGTCACAAAGCAAGGGGCGTTTCCTTAGTGTTGGTGCAGCTGTTATTTCATGTCGTAATGAACGGGCGCCCGATGGTTTGGTTGCAGATGCACATCTTTCTGATGGTTTTCTCCATCTTATACTAGTTAAAGACTGTCCTCGACCTTTTTATTTGTGGTAATTTTAACAATTCTGTGATCCACTTTGCATTTTTCCACTTGCTTATTTTACTTATCTCAACCTCTCAATACATGCACACATGAATGTTCAACTAGGCTTGTGCGCACACATACATGCTTGTGCATGCACATACAAAATCAATATGCATAATTACACATGCATGCACATACATGTATGTGTGTGCACACGTACACACGTGCGGACACACTAAAATGGAACATAGACACCACATGCTCTCAATTATACTGCAATTGATGGTTGGAAAAAAAACAAGGTTTTAATTATAAATATTTGTTTGCATTTCAACTTTAAATTGCATAGAAAGGTTACTTGCGTTTGCAAAATGAATGTGTCTTCTATCACTCTTGCTTGATTTTGTTCAACTATATTGTTAAAAAATAATGTCTTTATAAATTTGAATTCACTAACCAATAATGCTAGTTGAACAATGAATTGATTTTCTTTCTGGCCCAAGATAGCCAATGATCCTGCTTGTTAAACAAACAAAATGAAAAGTCAGTTGTACATGTTTTGGACCATTGAATGGATTACCATTTCAGAAAATCAACATCGATATTCAATTAAGAAAGCCACCCAATCTATGAGAGCATGAATAATGATGCTTGATGCGTAAGAGGAGCTGCAAGATTGCGAGTGTTTGAGCCAATTACTTAAACTACTACAGCATCTAGAAAGTTGCTTTCGAAATTTATTTTTAGATACTGCTTTCCTACATGGTTGTTCCATACTCGTGTCCAAAGATTTTCACCACTCATGAGGTCGATCAATGATATCAATATGGTCTCGATTACTATGATTTCTCGTGATAGTGCCTTCTAGTAGTATTGGAGAGCTTAGAAATTGTCGGCCAACCGCAAGGGCTTAAAAAAGGGTTAGGCATCGACACTAGGATGGAAGATATAAGAGTTTTATAATTAATGACACCCTTTTGCTGAGATTTTTTGAAATTCTAATAAAAAATGCAGTTTATTTGAATTTTATGGAACAATTATTCAAAGAGTTTTTATGAAGATTGAGGAGATGTTTGGTAGAACATTTTTAACAGGATTTAGCCATGGATTTAACTTAAAATCACCCAAATGCAAAAAAAAAAAAAAAAAAACGAAATCAAAATCCAACTCTTCGCAAATCCGAATTTATTCCCATTTCATATTCTCTACAGTTGTTCTGCAAATTCGGATTTACTAAATCCCATAGAGAGGCAGATTTGCCAGCTTTACATTACCGTTGCTTGCGACCTTTGCTCTCATCACGAGCTCGCTGAAAATCTGAATTTGATAAATTCTATTTAACAATCTGATCGTGCTGCCAAACACCTCTGAAGGTGTGTAATGTACTTGTAAATTAAAGAACTTCTAGGAATTTTAGTGGAGGGTTTTTAGGAGCATGAATAGATGTGAAACAAGCTTTCAAACTTTGATCGGTGTGTAATGTACTCTAACACCAATTTTCAATAATGTTAGCATTATAGTTGCGGGGGAGACGGACGAAGGGAAGCAAGTTAAGTACAGGAGAAGAGAGGAGTCGTGCTTGAACGAGTGGGGAGACAGAAGAAGAGAAGATGGAAGGAAGGAAGAATGAGTCTAGGGCAAGTGTTCGTGCACTCGAAGTGGTGAATACGTCGACGCCGAGTGCGAGTACCAGGAGGAAGGAGGCAGCACAAACCCTGGCCAAATTGCAGAGAGGAACAGGGACAATGCTTGCGAGAAGATTCTAGTAGCATATCTTGTGTAGGCGAAGGAGACGAAGCAGTTGTTGCGATTTCCAAGCAAGTAGAATTCATGAGCAAATGAAGGAGGAAATAACAGACGAGTCACGAACTCAACAAAGATTTATCGAAGGAGCTTGATGTTTAGGGCGACTTAGAGCCATCCGTCGAAAGAGAGGAAGATGAGTGGCATCAAGTGTGGTTTTCGCGAGCACGAGAAATTATTACATATGTAACACATACGCAGCACTACGTGCGGACTCCAGTAATATGCCCCCATGTGTGTTATATCGGGCCCACCTCTCGCGGAGATTATTGAAGTGTAACTGCGGAGGTTATTGAGAGGGTAATTAGGGGTTATTGGAGCATTAATTCTAATAACGCCGCAATAACCTTTCAATAACCTCCAAATAACCTCCGTTCAATAACTTCCCAATAACCTCCGCGGTTACACTCCGCAATAATCTCATAATAACACCCCAATAACCCCCCCCAATAATCTCCGCTCTCTGCATAACCCCCATAGTAACCTCATAATAACACCTCAATATCTCTCAATAATCTCTGCGGTTTCACTTCAATAATCTCTCAATAACCTCAACATAGCAGCATATTACTGGAAATCCGCACGCAAAGCTGTGTACGTGCTCCGTATGGAATAGTTTCTCCGCGAGCACACGCACAAAGGAACTATTAGTGAACATTATGGGTTTTCTGTGGGTTTTGAAGCAAATTTTGAGCGTCATTGTAGCGAACTCGAGTAGGAGAGGTGAAGCTCGCAGGTTAGGTATTATGCATTTCTAATTTATTTAAATCATCAATTTCTCTTAAGTTCAATTTTATGTTATAATATTTTATTGACAAATATTTTATTATTTAAATGTAATAAGAAATAAATAAATAATTTATATGTATATTAAAAAAGAGAGAATTAATGTTTAGTTGTAATAATTATGAAAATAATAATAATAATATGGTTATATAATTAAATAATTGCTAAATGTACACAATATATTTGGTATTACTTTAAAAAATGATGATTCAATATATAATGCTGTAATTTAAAAATAATAATAATAATGATAACAATAATAATAATAAAACAAAATAATTTAACTTCTAAGACTTTTTAATTACANGTGTATTCAGACCATACACTTTACCGCTTCCAGGGGATACCCTAACACTTACGCAATGATTAAAAAGATTCATGTCATGATTTTCTCGACAAGTTTTAAGCTGACTGTCGATTACCTAACNCTGTATTTAGACCATACACTTTACCGCTTCCAGGGGATACCCTAACATTTACGCAATGATTAAAAAGATTCATGTCATGATTTTCTCGACAAGTTTTAAGCTGACTGTCGATTACCTAACACAACTCTCCACTTTTTATATCCGGACTTGGGACCGACAATGATAGTGTTAGTAAAAAAAAATGTTTGAGCCGGGTGGGATTGGTAAGTGAGGTGCGCGTGTCGAGGGCAGCTTTTAGCTGTTTAATAGCTGTGGTAACTTGAGCAACCAAAAGAAAAAGCTATTCCATTATTGCACAAGCATCAACAAATTTTTTTATTTTCTAAGGGATATCCCCATTGGCATTTCATATAAAGAGGGCCATGATTTTGATAAGTTTTTGGGTTTTATTCCTCCTTATATATTGCTAGTCTGTCATACTTGTTTTGCACGGAATCAGTATCACATGTTTTCACCAGTTGATTATGTAATTCAATAAAACTTTTTAAAATACATTAAGTACTAAGAAAGTTTTTTGTTTAAAGCAGCACAACTGGAATACGGGACCCTGTTACATCTGCATTGCACATTATCTTTGGAAAAAATATCTCTTTGGATGTAGCTCAGGTGGTTAGATGGAAAACCACTCCATCTTCGACAGATACGCCTTCAGTACGTTATGCTGCTTCTTTTGCTGGGTAAGCATCATATCAGTTATACAGTTTAGTGTTGAGTTGAAGACTATACTATTTGGCTAAAGTTATGTTTTTCATGCTAGAATTCTTATTTGTAGTAGGAATAAGGGCATTTAAGAGTTAGCATTCGACTTTACCTCTTTCACACCCTTAATTATTATAACAGTGTATATATGACCTTATTTATATTGCTGTTGTATTTTAGATATGGATTTTATGGAGATGTCATCAAAGGAAGTGAAAAGTACCGGTGGATGGGTCCTTCACGCTATGACTTTATAGGAACAAAAGTGTTCTTGGAGCATAGGTTATTTCTTTTCTGCCATGTAATGAATTGATGCACATACATGATACATTTGAACAATATTACATCTTTTCTTACCTTTTTTTTGGAAATTTTTTAGAGCCTATGAAGCAGAGATTAGTTTCCTGGAAGCAAAATCGGTTGAAGCAGTCAGTGAAGCACAAGTGGCTGGGACACACCAAGTACTACTTCCTAGAAGCAGCCCTAATAAAAGAATGTGCCTTACTAACTGCAGTGTCTGTATTGAAGCAACAGAATCTTCTAAAATGCTTTCAAATGGAGGCAACAATAGCTCCAATGGTCAAGTTGAGGATTTGAGATGGTCACAAAGCAAGGGGCGTTTCCTTAGTGTTGGTGCAGCTGTTATTTCATGTCGTAATGAACGGGCGCCCGATGGTTTGGTTGCAGATGCACATCTTTCTGATGGTTTTCTCCATCTTATACTAGTTAAAGACTGTCCTCGACCTTTTTATTTGTGGTAATTTTAACAATTCTGTGATCCACTTTGCATTTTTCCACTTGCTTATTTTACTTATCTCAACCTCTCAATACATGCACACATGAATGTTCAACTAGGCTTGTGCGCACACATACATGCTTGTGCATGCACATACAAAATCAATATGCATACTTACACATGCATGAACATACATGTATGTGTGTGCACACGTACACACGTGCGGACACACTAAAATGGAACATAGACACCACATGCTCTCAATTATACTGCAATTGATGGTTGGAAAAAAAACAAGGTTTTAATTATAAATATTTGTTTGCATTTCAACTTTAAATTGCATAGAAAGGTTACTTGCGTTTGCAAAATGAATGTGTCTTCTATCACTCTTGCTTGATTTTGTTCAACTATATTGTTAAAAAATAATGTCTTTATAAATTTGAATTCACTAACCAATAATGCTAGTTGAACAATGAATTGATTTTCTTTCTGGCCCAAGATAGCCAATGATCCTGCTTGTTAAACAAACAAAATGAAAAGTCAGTTGTACATGTTTTGGACCATTGAATGGATTACCCATTTCAGAAAATCAAAATCGATATTCAATTAAGAAAGCCACCCAATCTATGAGAGCATGAATAATGATGCTTGATGCGTAAGAGGAGCTGCAAGATTGCGAGTGTTTGAGCCAATTACTTAAACTACTACAGCATCCAGAAAGTTGCTTTCAAAATTTATTTTTAGATATTGCTTTCCTACATGGTTGTTCCATACTTGTGTCCAAAGATTTTCACCATTCATGAGGTCGATCAATGATATCAATATGGTCTCGATTACTATGATTTCTCGTGATAGTGCCTTCTAGTAGTATTGGAGAGCTTAGAAATTGTCGGCCAACCGCAATGGCTTAAAAAAAGGTTAGGCATCGACACTAGGATGGAAGATATAAGAGTTTTATAATTAATGACACCCTTTCACTGGGATTTTTTGAAATTCAAATAAAAAATGCACTTTATTTGAATTTTATGGAACAATTATTCAAAGAATTTTTATGAAGATTGAGGAGATGTTTGGTAGAACATTTTTAACAGGATTTAGCCATGGATTTAACTTAAAATCACCCAAATGCAAAAAAAAAAAAAAAAAAAAAAAAAAAAAAAAAAAAAAAAAAAAAGAAAAAAAAAAAGAAAAAGAAAAAAAGAAAACAAAATCCAACTCTTCGCAAATCCGAATTTATTCCCATTTCATATTCTCTACAGTTGTTCTGCAAATCCGGATTCACTAAATCCCATAGAGAGGCAGATTTGCCAGCTTTACGTTACCGTTGCTTGCGACCTTTGCTCTTATCACGAGCTCGCTGAAAATCTGAATTTGCTAAATCCTAATTAACAATCTGATCGTGCTGCCAAACACCTCTGAAGGTGTGTAATGTACTTGTAAATTAAAGAACTTCTAGGGATTTTAGTGGAGGGTTTTCAGGAGCATGAATAGATTTGAAACAAGCTTTCAAACTTTGATCGGTGTGTAATGTACTCTAACACCAGTTTTCAATAATGTTAGCATTATAGTTGCGGGGGAGACGGACGAAGGGAAGCAAGTTAAGTACAGGAGAAGAGAGAGGAGTCAGACTTGAACGAGTGGGGAGACAGAAGAAGAGAAAACGGAAGGAAGGAAGAATGAGTCTAGGGCAAGCGTTCGTGCACTCGAAGTGGTGAATACGTCGACGCCGAGTGTGAGTACCAGGAGGAAGGAGGCAGCACAAACCCTGGCCAAATTGCAGAGAGGAACAGGGACAATACTTGCGAGAAGATTCTAGTAGCATATCATGTGTAGGTGAAGGAGACGAAGCAGTTTTTGCGATTTCCAAGCAAGTAGAATTCATGAGCAATTGAAAGAGGAAATAACAGACGAGTCGCGAACTCAACAAAGATTTATCGAAGGAGCTTGATGTTTAGGGCGACTCAGAGCCATCCGTCGAAAGAGAGGAAGATGAGTGGCATCAAGTGTGGTTCTCGCGAGCACGAGAAATTATTACATATGGAACACATATGCAACACTACGTGCGGACTCCAGTAATATGCCCCCATGTGTGTTATATTAGGCCAAACTCTCGCGGAGATTATTGAAGTGAAACTGCGGAGGTTATTGAGAGGGTAATTAGGGGTTATTGGAGCATTAATTCTAATAACGCCGCAATAATCTTTCAATAACCTCCAAATAACCTCCGCTCAATAACTTCCCAATAACCTCCGCGGTTACACTCCGCAATGATCTCATAATAACACCCCAATAACCCCCCCAATAATCTCCGCCCTCTGCATAACCCCCATAGTAACCTCATAATAACACCTCAATATCTCTCAATAATCTCCGCGGTTTCACTTCAATAATCTCTCAATAACCTCAACATAGCAGCATATTACTAGAAGTCCGCATGCAAAGCTGCGTACGTGCTCCGTATGGAATAGTTTCTCCGCGAGCACACACACAAAGGAACTATTAGTGAACATTATGGGTTTTCTGTGGATTTTGAAGCAAATTTTGAGCGTCATTGTAGCGAACTCGAGTAGGAGAGGTGAAGCTCGCAGGTTAGGTATTATGCATTTCTAATTTATTTAAATCATCAATTTCTCTTAAGTTCAATTTTATGTTATAATTTTTTATCGACAAATATTTTATTATGTAAATGTAATAATAAATAAATAAATAAATAATTTATATGTATATTAAAAAAGAGAGAATTAACGTTTTGTTGTAATAATTATGAAATTAATAATAATAATATGGTTATATAATTAAATAATTGCTAAATGTACACAATATATTTGGTATTACTTTAAAAAATGATGATTCAATATATAGTGCTGTAATTTAATAATAATAATAATGATAACAATAATAATAATAAAACAAAATAATTTAACTTCTAAGACTTTTTAATTACAACAACAACAACAAAGCCTTAATCCCACTACGTGGGGTCGGCTACATGCTTTTTCTCCATTGCATCCTATTTAGTGTCATATTTTCATTTAGTTCTAATAAATTAAGATCTTCACCATTGCGTCCTATTTAGTGTCATATTTTCATTTAGTTCTAGTAAATTAAGATCATTTTTAATATTGCATCCTATTTAGTGTCATATTTTCATTTAGTTCTAATAAATTAAGATCATTTTTAATAGCGTCCTATTTAGTGTCATATTTTCATTTAGTTCTAGTAAATTAAGATCATTTTTAATACAATGAGTCCTATTTAGTGTCATATTTTCATTTAATTCTAGTAAATTAAGATCATTTTTAATACAATATCTATTTAGTGTCATATTTTCATTTAGTTCTAATAAATTAAGATCATTTTTTATACAATAAACCCAAGTTTTCCTAGGCCTGCCTCTGCCTTTCTTAACATAAGTCGAATCTAAAACATCTACTCTCCTAATTGGATCATCAGAAGGTCGATGTTTAATGTGACCAAACCATCTAAGACGACTCTCTCTAATTTTCTCCATCACCGGAGCTACATCAACCCTATCAAAGATATATTCATTTCACATTTTGTCTCTAAGTGTAAAGTCACTCATCCACCTAATCATTCTCATCTCAACACCACTTAACTTAATATTATGCTTCTCTTTTAAAGGCCAACATTCAACTCCATAGAGCATTGTAGGTCTCACCACCCTCTTATAAAATTTTCCTTTTAGTCTAAGCGATACTTTTTTATCGCACAAAAGGCCAGAAGCATTCCCCCATTTCAACCAACCAACTTGAATTCTACTATTAACATCCCCATCCATGCCACCATCGCTTTGAATAACAGACCCGAGATATCTAAATCGTTCACACCTTTTAAAAATTTGGTCACCCAAAGTTACACTTCTGTCACTAGAGCTACGACCCCTAAAATTACATTCCATGTATTCAGTTTTAGTTCTACTCAAATGAAGGCCTTTCGACTCCAATGTAGATCTTCTTAATTCAAGTTTTTCCTGGGTTTTTTCTCTCGTCTTATCCACGAGAAAAATACCATCAGCAAAAAACATACACCAAGGTACATCCTCCTGTAAATGTCAAGTAAGACCATCCATAACTAAAGCAAAAAGATATGGGCTTAAAGCCGAACTCTGATGTAATCCAACAGAAATAAGAAAATAATTGGTCAATCCTCCTTCAGTTCGAACACAAGTAACAACTCTAGTATACATATCTTTAATGACTTGAATATAAGTCCTATCAACCTTTCTTCTCAAGAACGCTTCACATGACATCTCTTGGAACCTTATCGTAAGCTTTTTCTAAATCAATAAAAATCAAATGTAGATCCTTTTTATCATCTCTGCACTTCTCCATCAAACCTCTCAATAAATGTATAGCTAATAAATAACTAAAGCAAAGCAACATAATTAAACTTAAATGCATTAATCTTAACTAAATGATGTAATTGAGAAAAAAAGATTAATAGTTAATAAATAACTAAAGCATAAATAACTAATATGATGAAAATGTATTAATATGAGTTTTTTCTATATTATAGGTGTTCGCAGCTTAATGAGTAAAAATATGGAGAATATTATGGTGAATACTCTTATTTTTAATCTATGGTAGTGTTTTGTTTCTTCTCAACCATTTATTGACTTGCCCAAGTTTTGTTTTGATTTATATACTCTTCTATGTATTGGTCATATCATTTTGAATGTTATATCTTTTTATAGTAATGACTATTACTCGTTATTTGTGTGCGGGCGTGCGTGCGCGCTCGCGCGTGTGTGCGTGTGTGTGCGTGTGTGTCTTGCATATGTCTGTTGACTATGATGAAGTTTACTCTCTAATGATACTAGCGAGAGATGCTAAGATACTTGTGCACATAATTGAAAAAGATTATTGATATTGATATATCTTAATTGGTACAATTTTAGATGTTGCTTACAGTTGAATAGATATATATATGTTGTTAATATAGTGAAATACATTAAATGTTTTTCACTATCGTAAACGATCATATCTTAAAGTAAATTGTATAAGGATTTTAATACTTCTAACTAACAAATATATTATTTTATTTTTCGTTATATTATTTTAGTATAGAAGTAGGTGTACTCACTAGTTATTGTAACTCACTAATATTTTAAATTAATATTTCAGGTTTATGCTTTTGTGTAATGATGAGTAATAGAGAAGAAATTTCTATAAAGATGTGGGTGATAAGTGTAAAATGTATTTAAAAATAGTTATGTATTTGTGCATAAATATTACGCTTTTGTTTGCTTATGGTATTTTTGTTTTGTATTATGCAAGCCATAAAAAATGGCAAAAGTATTGTAACTAGCGCCTCAACGCTAGTAGGAGCGCAAAAACTAGAGAACTCGATACTACAAAGCTTGGAATGGAGCACTGCAATGCCACAACATCAACACGAACTGACATAATTTAGTTTTCGACATGTTTTGATGATTTGGTCGATTTTGGGGATAAAAAACACGTGAATTGAATCCTTAGAAGGCAATTTTGGAGACGACAGTGTGTGTATGTGTGTGTGAGTGCGTGTGAGAGAGTGAGATATACTTGTTTTATGTGATGGTGAGTTTGTGATTGTATCAAGGAGGAGATTTCAGAGGGTGATCAAATCATAGGAGCAAGATTTCATTCATTTAGTTTTTCAATTCGTTTTACTTCATAAACTTGGTTTGAATTTATTAATGCAATTCATGTTTTTGTTTAAAATCATGATTAGCATTTATTCTCGTGCTTTGGCTTGGTTTTCATTAAAATCCAGGGAATTCCAGGTTAGATTCTTAAAGTTTTGAATGTTTAAGTTGTTTTAACCTTTCAAAATTAGTTTATATTCAAACTGACCATTTGGATAGTTAAAATTAGTTGTAATCTAAGACCGTAGGAAGAGGACTAGAAACACAAACATTGGATTTTATTGGAATAGGAATATTGTTAGGAGTCTCTTGCAATCTTTTTAGGGAATGTGGATGCTTGGGAACTCTTACAAATTTAAAAGAACCTAACTATAATATGAGATTTCAATCTTTAATATATCTCGGAAGAGAGTAAGATGTAATAGGTTTCTTACTAAACTAATTTAATATTTCGACATGTTTTAGACAACTACAGTAAGAAACCACTTGCATGAACTTTGATTTTACTGAACTAATTCAAAGGAGACTTTCAAACCATTTTAAAAACCTTTTCACTTCTTTTTCATTTTGAAATTAGGATTTTAAACATTTAAACCTCAATAACTTGCAAAATGTTCGACTAAAACATAGGATCAGTAAACTAATAATTAAACTTCTTTGAAAGATAACCCATTCCTTTAGAGATAGATAACATAGACTAATAATCTGTATATTACCCGATCAACACTTATACTTGCATGACATTGAGTGCATCACTCATTTCAGACTTGTGGGTAGCCCGAACTAAGTTAAACTTAATTGTTTTAATTTAATTTCATTTGTGTAGCAGCTCTTTCAATTATTTTGGATAAATAATGTTAATTATAGAATGAAAATTAAAAATTTTGATTATCACAGTGTCCCGTGTCATGTTGTGACATACACACTAGTTTTTTAATACTACCAACAGTATTCATATATTCAATAAATAGTCAAAGCCTATTTATTATTGAGTTTTTTCACTTTATGTTATTTTATTTCAAGTTCCTTTGCAAATTTGCATTAGTGTGTTATAACTGTTGAGCGAGATTATTTCTTTTTTAAATTTAATTGAGTTTTTACACTGAAGGTTATTTTATCTCAGGTTCCTTCGAAAATTTGCATTAATATGTTATAAATGTTTAGCAAGATTATTATTTTCAATTTAATGATAATTAAATGAAATAGTGAGGTATTATAGCTTTTAGTTTATGATTAATTGAACGCATTATTTTCTTTATTTTTATTAGTATTATTTCATTTTTTTTATCTTTCAAGTGATTTTTAATTACCGCTGAAGATTATAACATCATTGTGGTTGAACCCTAGTTTTGATGTTGATGAATTCTCAAATACCAAATAGATGGAGGAGCTTGTAGAATTTACTTTTAATAGGCCAATGGGTAAGGAAGAGGCTAGGGTTTAAGGTCCTTTGTAGAGAGTTTAAGGAAGAGGCTAGGGTTTAAGGTCCTTTGTAGAGAGTTTACGGGAGAAAGATGATACATAGAGTTCTTAAAAAGGAAAGAACAAACACAGAACTGGGAAATCTCATAAAACACCTTCAATGTGGAGGTGATAGAGGAAGAGGGTCTTGTACACAACTTGGAATCAATGGATAAAGAAATAATCAAGCATCAATGGCTTCATTAAATAATTTATCCATTAATCAATTGAAAATCCATACATAAGGTCTATTTATAAAGGGAAATGAAACTCTAAATTAAGAACGATGCCATCCTTATATTATTACATTTAGTATAATAAAGAAGAAAATTTATGTTATTAAACTCAGTCAAAGTTGATGAGTGTTCTATAAAAGCTTGAAAATAGGTCTGAATCAGTTATTTTGCAGCTTTGTTTGACTTATTGTGCTTTTCTATGACAAAAAATATCTATATTAGTTGATTTAGTTGAATGGCCGGCTAATACTAATAGAACTACATAGGATTGCTAAAATATTCCAAAGCACACTTGAAATTTGACTTTTATTTCAAGCTCCACTACAAAGGTGAAATGAATTTCATGTTTGCTTTGACTTGCTTGAATACAATTTTGAGTCAACTTAAATTGTACCCATAATAAGTATTTATATATACAATGTATATAATATAGTATATGTATTATACATAGTATAATATTTTTTATGTTATATTTATAATTATTTTATTAAAACCTAAATTTGATTCAACAAAATTAATTTTACTCAACTTAAAATTGCATCATTCAAGTTTGATTGGCTCGTCTAAAAATGAATTCAATTGAGTCATATTTGAGTTACACATATATTTTTAATTTAAGTCTGAAATGTGCCCAAATTTCTCAAAATTGGCTCGATATCACACCGACAGTGGCATCAACTCATCTTGTTAATGAAGAACTTTTCTCTCGAGAAGCTACAAAGATGTGGCCATGGTGTTACAGTTATATGAGGTTAATTTTGTTTATTTTTTTCTTTAACGTCTACCTTAAACCATCTAATGAATATGTAGGCATAAATGCATGAGGTGGAGGCTGTGGAGGAGGTGCTCAAGTTGTAGAAAGTTGGCTTTGATTAATAATGCATGATATAGTTTTCTGGTACATGTCTGTGTAGTAGCACTTGTACTTTTTGTGACCAAGTTTCTTGCCGTGTTGGACGACTATTATTTGTTAGAGTGGAACTTGACATTTTTGTACCGTATTGTGTTATAAATCATGTGTATTTAGGGTTGTAGCTTCTTGCACGGAGGAAGTTGGTCACTACTGTTGTAGGAAGAAAGGTTCGACGAGTGGTTGTCATAGAAGAGGATTTCACTAGAGAGGGAAATTGTCTGGCGTCGACACAGTATTTTTACTAGAAAGAGAAATTGTTTGTTGTAGCTAACACAGGAGTTTCATTGGACAGAAAAACTATCTGCTGCCAACACATAATTTCCACTAGAACGTGGCTATTATAGAAGTGGATTTAGTTGTTGCTACTATGTCAAAAGAGAGGTCCGACAACTGTTGAGAGATGTGGTTGGCTGTTGCTGTTGTGGCAGTAGAGATGTCCAGTGGAAACAAGCTGAACAATGGAGGGCTTGCAAGGAGAATCCGGAGAAAGATCGTTTGCAGTAGGGATTTTTGGCTATAGGGAACAACCAGGAAGGGTCTGCAGGCCTGTTGCAGGGATTCCGACAGCTGTCTGGAGAACAATGGCTGGAATGAGTTTCTGCGGTTGCTGCTTGCCATAAGAGGCGAGAAGTTGACTGCTGCAGAGAATTTAGGAGGATTCCAATGGAGGAGGGCCTTCAACAGGGAGGATTCTGACTATCGGGAGGATTCCGACTATTGGGGGAATTCCAGCAGTAATGATCAACAGAGGAGGGTCCGTGGGAAGAGTTTCGGCTATAGGGAAGAATATATGCGGGCCTACAAGCTGTCAGAGGAGATTCCGGAAGATGTTGGAAGGGTGATTCAATGCTTCAGAAATTAGCTGCATGATTCGGCCAGAGACGAACGTCTCAGATGATGTGACGTAGACGATGCATACAATGTCGATTTCGACAAGGCAGAGAAGCAGTGCTGTCAAATGAAACCGCACGACTCAGAGCCGAACATCGAAAGATGATGCGATGAGACAAGAGGAATCTTCAAATAGTGTTGTGGGCGCAGTGAGACAAAATCGACATGCGATTCAAATGAAGCAAATGAGTGTTCTCGGTTGGTGATTCAATTGACGTGACGAACAGATGATTTAAATGATCATTTAGGAAACAATGCCGATCTAGTTGAAGCATTCGACAGTACAGATCTACGGAGACAAAGGAAGGATATAGTCGAGCAATCCAACCAAAGTTGGCCATTGAAGGATGCTCTAATCTTATTGAATAATAGCATGGATCTCTGATACAATGAGAAAGGTGGAGAAAATTGTATTTTCTTTTTTCTCAACCATCAAATTACAACTCTTTTTCTTATATAATAAGGAATGAATAGTGCAAACTTCATCACAGCCGTTACTACTTATCAAAACTAAAAATAACTCAATAAGGAAAGAAATATATCATAATAAAAAGAGAATAAAGAAGATCAATACTAAAATAGGAAATTCAGAATTCCATAGTACTCATTAAGGATCATAAAGGTTTAAGGATTAGGTTTGATCTAGTTTTAAGAAGGATTAAGGTTTTTTGATTGCAAGTGGAAGAATAAGATTATGAAGAGGTGGGGAAGAAGAAAACAATCATATCATACTAAATTTTTATTTGCTTGAAAAACCAT
>JXCR01098999.1:0-10597 GCA_002079205.1 Phalaenopsis hybrid cultivar
CGTTTTATTTATGCAAAACATTGAATTTTAGGTAATTCATAATTCCATTAACTATTACATAAGTAAAGCTAACCTAAATTTGCATAAAACTTAATAGTTATTACTCAAGGAAATTTTAGTGAAGGTTTATCAATCAGTAAACCTTACATACATATCATTTAGATCATGATTTTTTCACATATTACCAACACAAAAGGGAATTGTATGCATATCATCCATTGAAGATATCATCCATGATCATTTCAGGGAAAATAAACATTATGAGTANGGGGAATTGTATGCATATCATCCATTGAAGATATCATCCATGATCATTTCAGGGAAAATAAACATTATGAGTAAGTGAACCCTGCCCTGAAAAGACTCACTTTTTCTTGCCAATCCTTATGGTCAGTACAATTAATTTGCTCTCTATCGATGACTATATCTATATATTTGCACCCAACCATTCTACAGTCATGTCCGTTTGTTTGTGTAGGCAAACTTTTAAGCCCATTAATTTTCCATGTTTTAATATTCTACTTGAAAGCCCCAGCCAAATCTTTAACCAGTTGTTTGATCTGCATAAGCAATAAATAAATTAAATAAGAGACCAAANACTTACATGTTTAAAGTTACCATGCATGTCAAGACCAAAATTAAAAATTAAATAAGATAAAATTCACCGCCACAACAATCAAAATATAAGACAACTCAAAATTTAATCACAAACATCGCAAAACCAAAATTGCAACTACATTAAAACATCTCTATCAGATGATCGGGAATTCCTCAGATGAGGTAACCTAAGACTGCTAACGAGATTTCCCACGGTCTAAATGAAAGCACAGAACTCATTAAGTTGAGTTTGGTAATTTCATATGGACTAAGAGAATCCGAAAGAAAATAGTGGTGCCGAAACGAGGGAACCGTAGGATCCTAACCGGTGTCGCTCTAATGAACTTTAACATTCCCCATAATATTTAAATAACCTTTGGAAATACTTGATTTGACATTAGGACTTGACACATAAGAAAACTTAAACTCACCATGACGAGGAGCTTGGAGCTAGTATTGTGGGCAGCACAGCCATCTTCAACAGCAAAACATTTTTACATCAGTTAAACCATTCTTTAGAATTAAACAACAAGCCATAAAATTTTGAGGTTGTCCGCTTAGTGGGACATAAATCCTCAACATATCTTTAGGCTTTTGTATGGTTCTGCTATACAATATAAGCCCTAACACGTTTTAGGATTTCGAGGTTGTCGTTCGTTACGACCTAAATCCTCACATCTTTTAGGCTATTTGTATGATCGTTTCATATTAATATAAGTCTTAATTAATAAAATTGACAGGATAAAATGTTTAAATATTTCTCCTCTAAATTGAAACCAACCCATAAGATAGCTTGGGAAGTCACTGGGGTTCTCCTCAGGATCCGTGACATCCTCTAGTTCTTATTCCTTTGGATTTTAAAAATAAATGTTCCAAATTTTAGTCATTCCCCCTTCATTCCTCTTTGTTCGATCTCTTTGAAAAGTCCTATCTTTTGAACTCCTTGAAGACAATATTTCTTAATTTTTATCGAGTTTTCTTGGGTGACTTCGGTCATCTATGATGTAATTAAATATGAGGGCTTGCATTTATAGGAAACTTTCAATAAACCAACTTAATATAAATCCGATTTAATTCTTCATATTAAATAGAAGAACTTGTCGGCTTATAAAACAAAATGGTTCTACAGACTAAATGAATGTCATATATTTCTTAGTTTATTTGATCGAGTCTCACCGTCAAGTCTTATATTTATCTTTTGAGATAGATACATGGCTTGAGGTATAGTGTTCTTTCATTTAAACTATGAAAGGTATTCGATCAGTTTGATTTCATATTTTTTTTATAAAAAAACTATATCTATAAATGTAAAGTAAATGTCCCTCTGAAGCAGACGACAGGATTCCTTTTCCGGCAATCAAGAGCTTCCACATGACGACCTCCCTAAAAAAATAGTGTCGACAACAACATATTAATCGTCAATTTTTCAAATATTGTAAATATTTTTCTTAAGAAGTTCAACTTAGTCATTCATTAAGGTCTAAAGTTGTTAACCAAGTAGAATGAAATGAAAGTTCACTTTATTATTACATCTGTACACAACATTAAATTTTATGTAGAACATGAAACAACAAAAAGTTTTGGAAAAAGCAAACCTAAATTTGCATAAAACTAGAGTTCTTATTTAATGATGGCCGAATGGAGGAATTTTATTCTGTTAAACGTCCACACAGAGGTTCGAAAACATGATTCTACCATCGTTAATATCAACACTTTTCTTTGCATGATAAGATCCATAAGAACGAGGGGTTGGGAATTAGTAAATATTGTGCAGCTTAGAGATGGAAAACTTTAGTTTACATCAATACAGGTCATGGAATTTTATGTTGTTTATAAAGACGCTTAAAATATATGAACTAGCTTAACCTGAATATCCAAAAGTATTTTAATTCGTTCTTTATAAAAAACATAAGTGAGGATTATCCTTTAGCATACCATCCGTATAAAGCATAATAATCATCATTTTACCAAATATTTCAATCATTTTTTTGAAGTAGATCACCTTAATTTCTTCATAGAAGCATAAAATGCTAAACAATGTTCGCTTAAGTATTACATCGGCAAATAACCTTCAATTTAATGTAGAATATTGATATAATTAAAAATCTGTTTGGGACAGTTGTAGCTTATTGAATAATCTGCTAATAAACTGATTAAAAATAATCTGTTGATAAGCTAAGTGCGGTGGCTATTATAATTTTTTTTTTTTTTTTTGAAAAGTCAGATCACATCCAGAAAGTTGTCACCACCCTAGATAAGTGCGGTTTTCAGCATTTTGAAAACGCATAAGCTGCCAAAATGCAGTTTACCCAAACAGACAAAGTACGTTTTCAAAACGCCACTACACCAAATAAGCTGCCCCAAACGGGCCCTAAGACTTTTATATTAAGAGCTTACCTGAATTTGAATAAGAAGTATACTTCATATTTTATGAAGAACTAATGGAGGACTATCATTTAGTTAGACGTCCATAAACATGCCCGAAAGATGAGCGTACCGATATGTTCAAAACATTTCTTTAGATGATAAATCCAAAAAGAATTAGATGGTTTGGTCACATTAAGCGTCGACCATCTAATGGTCCGATTAGGAGAGTAAATGTTATAGATTCGACTTATGTTAAGAAAGTTAGAGGTAGACCTAGGAAGACTTGGGCTTTTTGTATAAAAAAATAATCTTAATTTATTAGAACTAAGTGAAAATATGACACTAAATAGGACGCAATGGAGAAAAAACATTCATGTAGCCGAACCCATGTAGTGGGATTAAGGCTTTGTTGTTGTTGCATAATTCCAATAAGAACTTAGAGTCGTAGAATATGCAATTTACTGTTGGATCACTTTAGAACATCATCAGTACACAGCATGAAATTTTATGTAATTCATAATAAATCTTAAATTCTATACACAAACTTTAGCTCAACTTCCATAGATATGTTAATTTATTGAAAGAGGCCTACAACAATAACTAGTTCAATAAAATGAAGGATTACTTGATTAATGCATCACTGCATACCATTGATGTTCATGTAGATCATGATATAACAAACAATTATGTATAAAAACTCGCCTAAAATTTCATAAAAAACTATATTTCATAATTCTAGATGGCCTAATTGAGGATTATCTTTTAGTAAACCATCCATACAAAAATTCAAAAGGCTGATTTTAGCATCCATAGAAGCGTAAAATGGCAAACCTGGTTTAGTAAAACTAAAGTTCGCTCAAGTATTACATCTGTGCATGTCAATAAAAGACGTGGAATTAGCACAATAAAGACGTGGAATCAGAAATTACAAAAAACTTATGCAATTTAATGATTTTTAACTTGGAAGGTAAGCTAAAGTTTATAAGAAATTCTAGTTAATTTATCATTCAAGAAGATTTATTAGAGGATTATGATTCAGCATACCACCCACACACAACATATAAAAAATGTCGATTTATTAAATATTTTGAACAGAGTTTCTAAAGAAGACTACTCTTTTACATCCAAATTGGCGCATAACATAATATGAGTGTTAGTGGCTTAAATTGATGGTTTACTTAGTCGTTTTATTTATGCAAAACATTGAATTTTAGGTAATTCATAATTCCATTAACTATTACATAAGTAAAGCTAACCTAAATTTGCATAAAACTTAATAGTTATTACTCAAGGAAATTTTAGTGAAGGTTTATCAATCAGTAAACCTTACATACATATCATTTAGATCATGATTTTTTCACATATTACCAACACAAAAGGGAATTGTATGCATATCATCCATTGAAGATATCATCCATGATCATTTCAGGGAAAATAAACATTATGAGTAAGTGAACCCTGCCCTGAAAAGACTCACTTTTTCTTGCCAATCCTTATGGTCAGTACAATTAATTTGCTCTCTATCGATGACTATATCTATATATTTGCACCCAACCATTCTACAGTCATGTCCGTTTGTTTGTGTAGGCAAACTTTTAAGCCCATTAATTTTCCATGTTTTAATATTCTACTTGAAAGCCCCAGCCAAATCTTTAACCAGTTGTTTGATCTGCATAAGCAATAAATAAATTAAATAAGAGACCAAATTATGAAAGAAATTATCATTTTACTTCTTTATCTCTGAATATAACGTCATTACAATCTCATGTCAAACATATTCTTATGTGCTGCATTTGGGGGTGAATCATATATATGCCAATTTTTTTTCCTCAAATTTCCCCCCATAAGAGTTCAATGTTGTCTGTCAGTTATAGGAATTACATTAATTTCAGCATTGTTAACACTTCTTTTAGAAATATGGCCTTGCAGTGTGGTAACATTTTAATATTAGATTTGCACCAGCAATTTCTTAAATCATTATCAATATTGTAAAAAAAAACATAATATTTTTTCCCTTACCCAAAATAATGATGATATGAACAAAAATAGTTTGTATAAATATGGACTCAATTTTTTATTCCCAGCCAACAAATAAGCAAAGCTATCTAAATACTCATCCGAGGGTATTGATTGTTCAAAAGATTATCATTTTTTCCTTTTGAAATTGTGAAATTCCCACAAGTTAACATGATTAAGATTGTAAGTCAACAACATTAGTAAATACACAATATGAGTTTTAATAGTTTACTGAATACTAATCTATTGGTGTATTGTGTGCAAATTTGGTCCATCAACTCAACCATGTGTCATGTCATGAGACCCTAGCTGAAATATCAAAAACAGGCAGTGCTGGCTAAGGCTTCATATGAAATAGTTGAAATTTTTTTAGGAAAAAGTGTAATTATACAAGTAGAATAATTTCAACAAATACATACATTGAATACCCTTTCTATCAATTCCTCATTCGTAATAATATCTTTTCCTTTGTGTTCATCAGGTTGAACATGTTCAGACAGTGGTTCTATCATTGCTAGCTTTGGGAATGTGATTTCAACATTTTCATCTGCTCCAACATTACTTTCAATATAATGTTTCCAAATGATCTATATAAAAAATATACATTAAAGTATAATTTAAGAAATTACATTATTGCAAATCGTATGCTCGTAAGAGGTAAAAGAGAAAATTGAGGAAATACCTTTTACTTTGCCCCAAGTTCATGCTCTGACCCACCAACACGTACCCCAACTACATCACTAACATTTGTTTCTTTATTTCTCTATCATTTTGCAATTTCATGTTGAACGCAATGCATGTCATGGATGCTTCGTTAGTAGGTTCATCCTATATCATTTTGCAAGATTCAAAACTATCTTGCTAATCCTCTGTATTAGTAAAACTCTTCTCTGAACTATCGTCTGTTTTTTTTCTTCCAAAATTGGGGAAATCTACCGCTTATTAGCATTTTCTACTTATGATGTAATCATAAGCTCGATAATGGTGGTCTCCATTTTATAAGTGGTTGTGCGGTTTTTTTGGGTGAGGATATGCAATTAAAAAAAGTTGNCCTTTTCCTTTGTGTTCATCAGGTTGAACATGTTCAGACAATGGTTCTATCATTGCTAGCTTTGGGAATGTGATTTCAACATTTTCATCTGCTCCAACATTACTTTCAATATAATGTTTCCAAATGATCTATATAAAAAATATACATTAAAGTATAATTTAAGAAATTACATTATTGCAAATCGTATGCTCGTAAGAGGTAAAAGAGAAAATTGAGGAAATACCTTTTACTTTGCCCCAAGTTCATGCTCTGACCCACCAACACGTACCCCAACTACATCACTAACATTTGTTTCTTTATTTCTCTATCATTTTGCAATTTCATGTTGAACGCAATGCATGTCATGGATGCTTCGTTAGTAGGTTCATCCTATATCATTTTGCAAGATTCAAAACTATCTTGCTAATCCTCTGTATTAGTAAAACTCTTCTCTGAACTATCGTCTGTTTTTTTTCTTCCAAAATTGGGGAAATCTACCGCTTATTAGCATTTTCTACTTATGATGTAATCATAAGCTCGATAATGGTGGTCTCCATTTTATAAGTGGTTGTGCGGTTTTTTTGGGTGAGGATATGCAATTAAAAAAAGTTGCCTTGTTCCGACAAATACACCATCGTCTTCTAGAATTATATCCATGAATGAATCATAAACCTACAATATCCATATCATGTATTTAACAAATAAATTATCATTTTATTCTATATGAATAAATTAGAATGAACCATATTGTTACCTGTTCGGTATGCAAAATAGAGAGAATTCTTGACAAAACTTTGGAGTTAATGAGTAACGCTTTGCCCATCTTATCATTTGTGACCTTGCATTAGATATTAGGGGATGAATCATTGAATTGTGTTTCATAAATATACACAGTTAAATTAATTCTATACAACAGCATTTAACATACATCATTAAATCATATAACCTACATCATTGATTCATGAATCATAGAATTTATTTAACCTACATCATTGAATCATTAAATACAACAGCAAGTAACATTTAACTGCACAAAGTTCTTGAGAGACACTAGCTTGTTTAAGAAAATACATCACAAATCAACAATCTGGGGTCATAAAATATGGCTCTTACATAATTAATTCTACCATACAGAACATCAAGAAAAAAAATTGACCATTTACTTTAGGAAAGAACTCATACACAACATCAAGATTTAAATTCAATATTCCTCTTAAAAAGTTTGTCATAAACATTTACATACAATCGACAAAAATTTTTTTATAGAATTTAATGATGATTCATTCTAGGAAATAATCAATACAAAGCATGCAAATTACATTTATGTTATTTTAATTGCAAAATGTTATGAAGAGATGCGAGCTAAATTTGCCTAAACATTAGGTATCGACAATCCGAGAATTCAAAATAAGGCTATTAAATAAATAACATAACCGTACGCAACATGATAGAAGATTAATTTATACATCAAGATAAGTTTTTCACAAAATAAGAATATATATACCTAAGTCTGCAAACAAAATCATTACTAGTGCATTAACTATTCATTTTTCTTCAGGAATTATCTCATACACACTATGAACATAAAAAAATTCCAGCAATAATGCAACATGCTTACGGAGAAAACTCACCTAATATTGCTCAATTAACTTATTTCGCCTTCCTTAGAGTCTCAACTCAAGCATCTACTTTGGTGAAAAGACGATACATAGCATGTAGCAAGATAATGTACTTATTTTTTTCAAAGTTTTTCTTAAGATAGTCAACCCAAAACTTCACGGCGATCACATATTACCACATTAAGGATCTTATATACAATTTTCTCCTCATCATGCAACCATTACACATCAAATGACAAGATTTAATCATAAATTAGATTTTATCCTTCATATATACATATATTGATGGAGAAACCTAACATACCTATACCACATATCCGATAACGCTAATTAATGAATTCAATTCAATGAACTATCCATACACAATATGTAAAATGATATTTTATTTGTCTTTTTCAGTAACTTCATGAAAAATGTCAGTTTAATTCTTCATTAAAATATTAATATTGCACAAATAATGGCCTAAATAAGGGATCAACTTCGATAGACTATCAATCCACAAAAGAAAACTTGAAGTAAAACAACCTCAATCCAATATTATTATGCATAATATTGTATAATTTGTATATTTCATCTTCCTCAAAGTCTTAAATTAGGCGTCTACATGTAGCCGGACAATTTAGTCATTCTTTTTCAATGTTTTTCTTAAGATAATCAACCAAAAACTTCAAGGGGACAATATATTATGACACTATCGGCCATATATACAATTTCCGCCTCAACAAACAATCATTGAAAACCAAATGATAAGATTTAATCATAAATTAGATTTTATCCTTCATATATACACTATACAAATTAAGAAACCCAACATATAATTTTATGATTAGTTTATATCATCTATTTAATAGCCCTAATAATGATTTTACTTCAGTGCACAATCCACACACAATGTAAAATATTATTTCATTGATTTTTTTCAAAAATTTTCTCTAGAAAGTCAGCCTTATTTTTCATGAAAAGCATAATATTGCTCACAAAATGCCTTAAATAAAGTATCCTCTTCAGGAGATTATCAATCCACCATAAAAAAAATTGAAAAAAAAACACCCTTAATTTAATATTTTTATGCAAAAACTCACCTAATATTTCATAATTAGCATACTTCTCCTTCATTAAAGTCTTAAGTTAGGCATCTGCTTCATTGAAAAGACAATATAGAGCATGTAAGAGGACAACTAAGCAATGTTTCTCAAAGTTTTTCTTAAGATAGTCAACTCAAAACATCATGAGGATAACATATTACCACACTACTAGCCTTATATACAGTTTTCTCCTCATCACAGATCCATTGGACAACAAATGACCGAATTTAATCATAAATTAGATTTTATCCCTCATATATACATTATATCAATGAAAAAAACCAACTTAATTTTTATAAAAGCTTATATATATAATTTGATAGCCCAAAATAATGACTATCGCATTGCATAGTCTATGCAGAACATGTAAAATGCGTTTTTATCGGTCTTTAGCCTAAATTTTCTAAAGAAAGTATGCCAAATTATTTATGAAAAGCACAATATATATCAAATTATGCCATAAATAAAGGCTTCACTTAAGTAAGTATTTAATGAATATTAGAAAAATTGATTAACTATAATATGTCAGCATTGTTATAATATTTAATAAGGCTTTTACTTCAAAATTTTTTTGTACACATCATTTAAAATTTAAGAATTTCTACTTTAATACAACAAAAAATAACAAACACTCAATATATGGAATTATATGTATTATTCCAACAGATGCAAAATCATTATACATAATAGTTTTCTCAGATATCAAAATTCCAAAATGAAAGACAACCATTTTAAACATAATTTAGACTACTACGAAACAATTCTTTCGACTAATAAATGCACAACATTTATCTATAATAGAAGTTTCTCATAGAGTAAAAAATTTTCTATATTTTAATAACTTAAAGTTTAATTAGCTTTTAAGTTGTTCATAATGGCTTCCCAAGGCACAAATTATGAAAAACCCTAGCTAACTGAGGTATCCGTGCTAAAAATAACTGCCAACCTTAATGTTTTCACGTCTTGCAACTCTTTATGGCCAAACCAGAATCGGGCGGGATAAAACTGAAGACAAAGGAGCACTATATGTTTGTCAAAGTCCTAGCTTGAAAAATGCTAGGGAAATTGTGTCAAAAGTCTTGTGGTAATAACATATATCGTGTTGGGTCACCGTTCGGATCATACACAGACAAATTTTCCTACTTCATTTTATATGAAAGTGGATCCTGTCACGTGAGGTTAGATTATTTAAATTTAGATGAAATATTTTTCCTTGATTGGGACAGAAAAAAAAAACTTTGATCATTAAAACTAAAGCATCCTCTACTTGATCACCTTCAAATTTAAGCCCTTATTAAACACCTGGCCTTTCCCTCATAATTGATATCTCTCAGAATATTATGCGCGCAGTCCGGATGTATCCAGACATCAATATTTTCATGAGGAGTGTTATATATAATTCGAGTTAGGGCACAATTTGGTACAAAACTTGTATCCTCAAGGTATAAGTGGGGTACAAAATTTATACCCTGCTTGTACCCTAAAGGTAGAAATTTTGTACTCTAAACTGATTTAAATGTACCACACATCATAATACTATTGTAGTCCAATTAAATATGGACTCCGTATGTAAAATTCCTTCCTCTAGAGAAAATATTCTGTCCGAACGCCGCATGTTATGATGATCAACCACCAAACACGCGTCGCCATATAGCTCATCAGCGGGCGACGTGGCGATCGGGGGTTGATTGTGCGGACGTCCGAACGAAATATTTTTTCCTTTTCTTAGGGAAAAAAAAACTTTGAAATGTTAAAGAGAGAAAATGGAATCAAACTTCACCTCGCCAACGGAGAAACAATTGCCTTAGGTATGTCGGCTAGAATTTTTTTGTAAAATAATTTAAAATACATACATACATACATATATATATATATATATATAT
>JXCR01099009.1:0-11992 GCA_002079205.1 Phalaenopsis hybrid cultivar
CCTCTCACCAACTTTCCAACTGCTTGTAAAACAGTCCCCGCATAATGCTACTTCCCCAGTAAAACCCGGGCCCAAAAATGTTCCTCATTCAAATTAAATAAAAATGGGGCATTTGCATGCATACTGCCTAATTACAACATATTTACATATCTAGCTACCACAAGATCTATTTTTTACATCCATAACACCCAAATCTCTCATATCTGTATCACAAATACATATATATGACAATTTTAATTGATTTTTGTATTGCCGAATCGAGTCCACCTGTCAAAGTGGTTGAATTCAACCTACCTGCTGAAGTGGTTAAATTGAGTCCACCTGCCAAAGTGGCTAAATCAAACTCATATGTCGAAGTGATCGATCCAACTTATCACCATCTTCCCCAAGGGGACGGCTTACTCTTATCTCTGTGAAGGTAGCTATTTGAGAAAGCTATTAGGACTGACCGAAATATACATCAATTTTTCATTTAGAGTTGTTGCTTGATCCTAAGGAGTCAGTCTCATTGCCCAAACATCAAGGATGATCGCCATACTGGCGATATCTAACATTAGCTGATACTACCTCATAGTTACAACGCCGGTTAGATAAAAGTCAACAATTTAATCATTGATGTCTTACTTTGATAATTTTATGTCATTTTCTATCTCATTTCTAAAAGGGCAGCCCATAAGATGAAAGAGGGAGTTCTCCCTTTGCATTCTTCAGCCCTCTCTCTTTCTGAAGGGCTATAAATAGTTTTCCTACGAGTGATGGAATCATTCGGTTGATCAAAGGTAAAAAATTAATACATTTTCCTCCAGTTTTTCCACCAGGATTCTCTTCCCTCCCTCTCTCTCCTTATAGCACTTTTCCTAAGATATCGGGTCTTTGGCAAGTTGAATGTACTCACAGACGATACGGGACTCTTAAGTTTATTCCAATTCAAAAATATCACATAAAAAATTACGACTACTTTAGTTTCTAAAAAGTGAAATACATCTTTCATGCATTAGTAAGGTGGCATATTGTTGTTGTTGCGAGATCTACCAGTTGATGTGGTATATATATATAAATCAAACAGGAAAAACGATCGACGAAGCAAAAAATAGAATGAGAAAATTCATGCCAAAAAAGAGCACACATATATACGTGGTTCTGCAAAATTGCTTACGTCCACGGAGTTGCAGAGGATTTTACTACTTGAGGAATTTATACCAGTCGATCACCTCGACTTACAAGAGGAATCTCTCACTCTCACTTCATTGATCTCTGTTCTTCTCTCTCTACACCGAGATACGTCGAAGAAACTCTACAACGAGATACACCAAAGAAGACAAACTTACAAGAGAAATAAACTCAATTTCTCTTATGCCACAAGCCACCAAGAAGAAGCCTAGGGAGAACAATCTTCTTCTTCTTCTTTCTTCTTCCTTCTGCCGCAAGGAACTACCGCTTGCACTTATCTTCCTCTGCCCTAAGGAAATCTTCCTCTATCCCGAGGAAACTGAAGAAGAATTCAAAGCGTGATTACTAAACCTAAGGAGAGCCATCCGAAACTTTTATCACGAACAGGAGGGAGCGAAGAGGTGCTTCACTTCACAAAAGAGAAAAGTGAGAGTGGTTATTTGTGAAGAGGTGTGACTTTCCAAAGCAAAGTAATCGCCCAAGCGTAGTGAACCGGACTCCATCGTTTATAACAATTCTCCCACCTAGAGACCGGTACACAAGCTGCAACATCTCCTTCCTCAAACTGATATCCTCCACTGGCGGTGTCACCTTTTTCTTCAACATGTATCCCCCGCCTTGAATCCTCCACCTCTACAACTCAAAGTCTCTGTCTTCACTCCAGAAGACCAAATGAAGCTGTGCACAACTTCAGTTAGTCAAGAGTAACACTCTCAGTTAACATATCAACAGGCTACACATAGCTTTGCATCTCCAAGCTATTTTCTAGGTCATTCTTGTCTCTTCTTACAACTCCCACTGCATGGGCAACAACCTGCCTCTGCTGAAAGTCTTTTTCAACAAGTTTAGTCTTATACCTCTTGCTGACATCACGCTCAGTCTTCACCCGGTACATCCATTAGTTGTGCGATGTTTTCTTCCCTAGTGGCAGTTCTGCCAGCTCCCACTTGCTCGAAATTTCATCTCGCAAGATTTCTTCATTGCTCTGTGGTTCTTCAACATCTGTCTGTGGAACAATAGGAATGGGTGCCCCGGACCCACTTTCCTCTTCACTTCTATCACTGCCCTGCATTATGGCCTCTAGTAGCTTCCTACCACATTCAAAGCCCTTGAATCCAATATCAAGTCTTCAACAGAACTATGAAATGCCAAAAATAGTGCATCTTGTGATTCTTCAGATATCACATTTGTGCTATCATTCTTCGTCTTCCTAGGATTTTTGCAATTCTTCTTTATGTAGCCAGCCTTGCCACAATTCTAACAAGTTGCCTGCTTACTAAACTTTGATTTTGATCTCCCTATACTTGAGTTCTTATCATGACATCTCCCTCTGAAATCAACATTCAGTGTCGAACTCGAACCTGAGACCTCACTAGAATCTTTCATACAAACTTCCTCAACCAAAATCAAATCACGAATATCATCGTATTTCAGTTTAGATTTACCTACAGAACTGCTAACTGCTATCCTCATGGCTTCCTAACTATCTGACAATGAAGCCAACAAGATCAATGCACATATCTCATTATCAAAATCAATTTCCACAAAAGACAATTGATTTGTGATAGTATTGAAATCATTCAGGTGTTGATTAACATAAACATCTTCCGTCATCTTCAAATTGAATAACTTTTTCATCAAGTGCATCTTGTTATTCGTCGATGACTTTTCATACATACCTGATAAGGCTGTCATGAGATCTGCAGTCGTCCTTTCCTTTACGACGATGTGTGCAACAGACCTCGGTAGGTTCAATCGAATAACCCCCAGAACTTGTCGATCCAATGAATTTCATTTAGCCTCATCCATCTTTTAAGGTATTTTTCCCAATAACGGAAGATGAAGTTTCTTCCCATAAAGATAATCCCCTATCTGCATTTTCCAATAACTAAAATCTGTGTCATCAAACTTCTCGATCCCAGAAACCTTCACTTCATCTACAACAATCATTCTTCCTCAGATCCGAAACCACGCTCTGATACCAATTGTTGTTGTTGTGAGATTTATAAATATATCAGTTGATGTGGTATATCTATAAATCAAACAGGAGAACGATCGATGAAGCAAAAAATAGAACGAAAAAATTCACACCAGAAAAAAGCACATAGATATACGTGGTTCGACAAATTGCCTACGTCCATGGAGTTGCAGAGGATTTTACTACTTGAGAAATTTACACAAGTCGATCATCTCGACTTATAAGAGGAATCTCTCACCCTCACTTCATTACTCTCTCTTCTTCTCTCTCTGTTATTTTCTCTCTACATCGAAATACACTGAAGAAACTCTACACCGAGATACACCGAAGAAAACAAACTTACAAGAGAAATAAACCAAATTTCTCTTCTGCTATAAGCCACCAAGAAGAAGCCTAAGGAGAACAATCTTCTTCTTCTTCTTTCTTCTTCCTTCTGCCGCAAGGAACTACTGCTTGCACTTCTCTTCCTCTGCCCCGAGGAAATCTTCCTCTATCCCGAGGAAACCAAAGAAGAACTCAAAGCGTGACTACTAAATCCAAGGAGAGACATCCGAAACTTTTATCACAAACAAGAGGGAGCGAAGAGATGCCTCACTTCACAGAAGAGAAAGACGGGAGTAATTATTTTTGAAGAGGGGCGACTCTCCAAAGCAAAGTAACCGCCCAAGCATAGTGGACCGGGCCCCACCGTTTCTAACACATATATATGTAAAAAATAAATTTTAAGCTTTTGATTTGTAAATACATAGAAATTAAGTGTTACAATGCAAATCTTCAAATAAAAAAATAAAAACTTCTCCTGGTTTTAAGTACTAAGTAGGTTAACTAATTGCGCCCAAAGCTCCACGTACATATATATTTATATGATTATATCTTGAGAGGCATAGAAAATCTATATGTTGAGAGAAGCATTGAATCTCCATTAATGGCGTGCAGGTTGCTCGTGCTCTCAGGTTTCGCCATTGTTGGCCTTCTGGTCTTGGCCTGCGAGGCCACCACATACACTGTCGGTGACTTGGCTGGCTGGGACACAAGCGCAGATCTCTATTCATGGCCAGAAAACAAGCATTTCCACGTCGGTGATTCTTTATGTAAGCTCCTACAACTCTTTCCTTTTACTTTATTGACGTGGAAGTTTAATTAGTGGATAACTTGGACAATTGATTTGTGTGATTATGGAGTTCTTAGTGTAGATATATTAGTGAGATTATGGCCAATTATCCTTCTCTTCTGTTACTTTGTTAACGTAAATCCCAAATTTTTAAATTTGTTTATACCGTGGATTTAGCAGATTTAGCTTTGAAAGAAAATCACAGGAGTGGATTTATGCCAAACACGGTAAATGAATACGATGTATTTGATCTTGAATTGAACCAAACATTATTTTGAATTTGATAAATTTAGATTTATACACAACCAAACAATTGATTCTAGAGAAAAAGCTCAAGCATAGAATCAATCGAATAACAAAATGTTAAAATTAATTCATCCAAAAAACATATCTCTGGTTATTGATTTAATCTCGATGTTCAATGATTTTGAAATCTTCTAAACTAACTTATAGTGTATTTTCATAGGCGGTGCAGCTTAGTTTTACGTTAAGTAGGATTTATCAAATCCAATAAATTTGATTTATCAGATCGATTTTATGATGGATGAGCGCAAGAGCGATGTCAGAAAAATCAGCCTAGCAATTAAATTTATAAAAAAATCAAATTTACTCTTTAAAATGAAGGAACGCAGCAAGAGAAAAGACGAAACATGATAAAATAGGATTCAATGGAGTGTTATATTCATTTATCGGATTTAAGTTAAATTATGATTAAATTCTATAAATAATATGTTACAAATATCACCTATAAAGAGACAATATGTTTAAGAACACAAAACTTGCTTCATTGATAAGAATTGCCTACGTCCTCGGGAGCGAGCGGCAGTTTCACTCTTTTAGATAAGTTACAATTATCATCTCATAGGGTTACACATATATATAAACATATACAAACCCACAGATAAAATTACAATCACGCCCTCGCTCCCCCAAACCTCTTTTATTTCAAGAGACACTCATTTTCACCAGGAGACACACCTCTTCACAAAAAACTCCAACTCCCTAGATATAAATCATACCTAACACACCGCTGTTAAATATATTGATTGAAAGAAAGTTGAAGTATTTGTTTGTTGATATCTACTGTCTAATGCTACTATATTTGTAAAATGTTAATTATTTGATTTAAAGAAAATTTAAATTTACATTTTTAAGGGTTCTGCGTACGTTCCCATTTAGCGCTTGAGAACTTTAGGATTGTCAAAACTTGAAAGGAATTACTAAGTGCACAAATCAGCCACGTTTAGGGTTCTGAGTCGGATCTAATTCGATTGGAGATGATTTCATGGTTTTCAACGATTCTTATTTATTTACCCATTAATTGTTATATGATTTTATTTAAAAAAAAACATTATAATAATAGTGAAAAATAATAATAGTATATATATTAATTATTATCACAATGTTAGTATGAATATTTGTCATTTTAGCATTATATGAGAATTCAACACACACTCAAATAATTAAATGCAGTAAACAGGTGGAGACATAGCAATTATTACATGAAAGGCCCTTGAAAGGAGAAAAATCACACGGGATCTAGCTCGGTTGAAATAATCTACTACGTGATTGTAATTGTAAGTACATAGATCCACATCTTCCCTTGAATTAGAGTTACAAAGTTGATCATCGTAGATATACACCAACAATTCATCAATAATAATCGTAATTCATTGGTAGTTCTTGGTGATAATGGCGATAGTAGGTTGCGAGGGTTTTAGTCGATTGCTTTGGAGGCAGTAGTTTGTCATGAATATTATAAATGATGGTTGTGATGTCAGCTTGGTGTGGATGACGCTGTTGAAAATCATGATAGTAGTTAGTCAGGTTGGTCGTAGGTGATTGCTTTATGAGCGTTGATTGGCCATAGAGGCCATAACAAGGAGATTCAATAACGTCCGTTGGTCGTGAGGCAGAAGTTGGGAGTTATGTGAGGCCATAAAAGCCAGAGTTGAGAGACAAATGAGATGTGATAACGTCTGTAGAGTGCAG
This sequence comes from Phalaenopsis hybrid cultivar, assembly GCA_002079205.1. Taxonomy (NCBI): domain Eukaryota; kingdom Viridiplantae; phylum Streptophyta; class Magnoliopsida; order Asparagales; family Orchidaceae; genus Phalaenopsis; species Phalaenopsis hybrid cultivar. The sequence goes on from JXCR01099009.1 coordinate 6,252, forward strand.
AGACCGGAGTTGGGAGTTGTATGAGCTGTGATAATATTTGTAGGCCACAAAGACTGGAGTTGAGAGCTGGACGAGTTGTGATAACGTCTAAAGTACGTGAGGTAGAATTTAGGAGTTGTGTGAGTTATGATAATATATGTATGTCATAGTGGTTGAAGTTGGAAGTTACATGAGTTGTGATAACGTTTGTATATTGCAGAGGTCAGAGTTGGGAGCTGCATAAGCTTTGATAACTTTCACAAGCCACAAAGGTCGGAGTTGGGAGTTGCACGAGCAGTGATAACGTCCTTTGGTCACAAAGACTGGAGTTTGGAGTTGCATAAGTTATATACCACATAGACTATAGTTAGTCACATAAGCCGCAGTTGTGACATGCGATGAGAGAAATTCAGGAGTCTAAATAAGGTCATCATATTCATAGTACATCGGTCGTAAGCAATTATTATGAGGAGTTACACAATATCCGGGATGATTTGTTACATTATCTTCGGGATATGTCGTTGCACCACCTTCACTGTGTGTCTTTGCATCCTCATTGGGGCCCGTTGTTGCACACTCTTTGCAACGCGTCATTACACCATCATTGGACTGTGTTGTTACAGTCTTCAGGATGTGTCATTGCACCGTTTTTGAGATGTGTTGTTCCATAGGATGTCTCGTACCTACACAATGTACACTGATATTTTGCAGCGTACTTTGTGATTTCATAAGTAGTTTCATTACAATGAGTCAAGGTCAACCGACGATGCTCTGCGATGGATGGAGAGTGGTGGTCCATTGGGGTCGACGATTGCAGGTGCAGGAAGAGTTTTTTGGATCTTTGGTACAAAAACAACACTCCTCTCAGTCATTAAGGATCAGCTTTAGGTCCTCCTTCATGAATAGAGTAGGACACTATTTATAAAATCTAGAAAGAGGCCCCCAACAAATAAGAAAAGATTTTGGATCACCTTAGCAGATGGCTCAGAGAAATCCCTTTGATATATCAATGTTTTATGGACATTTGAATGCTTCAAGGATGTCAAAGTTGGTTGATATTCGGCTCGTTGTATTTGTCTTGTTAAGATGCTCGATTTGAATATAAGCTTGTCAAATTTGAAATCTATTTGACCATGAAATTGGACATTAGAAGCTTTTGAAAATGGCTTAATGGCTTGATCTTGGTTTTATTTGACTCGGATTGAACCAATTTTGGTGTCATTGTGTTCATCTCATCGAGCAAGTCAATTTGACTACAAGTTTACTGAAGCCAAAGTTCTGAATGATTTTTAATTTAAATTTGAATGTTCTTTATTTAAAAAATTACCCATGATTCATGTCACGCTTCGTGATCCATGTCGGATAATAAAGATTATTGAGGACTTATAAATACATAGCACCATTAGTAATGATCGACATACTTTGTTTTCTTAAAAATATTCACGACTTTCAAGGAATTAGAAAACTCACACTTGTTTGGTAGAACAACTAATTTCTTATAAGTTTATAAATCATCAATTACATAATGAGCAAGCACATAAGAAACATTTTGCACTACGCATCACCTTTTCTAAATATTATGTGCAGAGTAAGGACGTTACTCTACGTCCGGACACCTATTTAAAATTGGATTATTTACATATTTTATTCACTACAACACAAATATATGGTTCTAAAATACATGATTTGAATTTAATGGTTCAAATCATGTCATAAACTGAAGAAAAAACTCATATATAACATTGTTGTACTGAACAAAACATATAAATAATTTTTAAATTCTCTATAACAAGGACAAAAACGATTCTAGAATACATGATTTGAATGTAATGATTCATAACATGGCATAAAACACAGTTGTACTGAAGAAAAATCTCAAATACAATCGTGTTGTACTGAACAAAATAAAGGTTAATAACAAATTTAAGGACAACACGACTGTATCTGAGAGTTGTACTGAACACGTGTCTTAGGATATTGATTTTCAAATCATTGTTCTCGTTATAGCAGAGTTAGAGGTTATTTATATGTTTTGTTCAGTACAACACAGTTGTATCTGAGAGTTTTTTCCAGTACAACAATGTGTTTATGTCAGACTATGAACCCTTAAATTCAAATCATATATTTTAGAACTTTTTTTTCCTGTTATATTGGATTTAAGGATTGTTTATATATTTTGTTCAGTACAACACGATTGTATCTAAGTTTTATTTCAGTACAACGAGTATTTATGTTATACTATGAACCCTTACATTCAAATCACATTTTTTAGAATCTTACAACTATGTTATTGTGAATAAAATATATAAATAATCTAATTTTAAATTAGAGCCCGGACATAAAGTAGCGTCTGTATTCAACATGTAATATTTTCTCTCAAAAGTGGCCTGTCATAATTTCAATTATATGAAAAATTATGAGGGAAGGTGGAAAACTAGATTTCTTAATGAATTTGCAATTATGAGCAAAAGGACGGGAAGTGTGCATAATTTATTCATTTTTATAATAATAGCTGTATATAGTTTCTTATGCCTGTAAACTGACAATAATTTTCAAGACATTTATAAATTACTTGACCCCACAACATTTTTGTACTCATAACTAGCTATAAACTTTATTAAAGCTCGATCGCCACATTTATTTTAGTGCAAACTCGTACATTTCTTTTACACTCATGGGCGACTATTTTTAATCTATTTATTTAATTATATGCTAATTTAAAAAAGGGACATGCCAATTATAAAAAAAAATTTAAATGTTATATTTTGGCCATCTAAATTTAAAATTTTACATTTCAACCACTCAATGCTTTATTTTCTTTTTGAAACAGCGAGTGGTCAACCCGTTACACCTTAATTTTTGGGTGGTTGAAATGTAAAATTTAATAGCTAAACGGTCAATCTATTATTATGTTTTGGATATTTTGTGTGTGTGTGTGTGTGTGTGTGTATATATATATATATATATATATATATATATATATATATATATTATAAGATGTTGTCTAGTTACAGATTTATGGTGTGTTTGAGGCAGCTTGTACTTATGCAAATAAGCAGCTTACTGAAAAGCGGCCCGTGGGTAGCCCGCGATGTTCGATCTCACGGCTTGCATTTAGTGTAAAAATCTAACCGTAATTTTAGATAAATTGCTAAAACATATTCTTCAAATTGTGAGACGGCCTGCATTTTACCCAAATCATGAAAGACGGTTAGGTTGGACAAAACCGCGGATTTCAGAAATCAGGATTTCATGAATTTTAGCTGTAAATCTAAAATTTACTAAATCTCAAGAACTCGGTGGATTTAACTTCGCTGACTTGGACATAAGTTTTTTAGAATTTAGTAAATTCATTGCCAAACATTTTTTTTTTGAATTTAATAAATCCAGATTTAAGAAGAAAAATTCTCAAAAGTTCAGCGCTTCTTCTTGCTTCAGTGTTTCAATATTCTCAGTACCACTCCGTCAACCAAGTAGACGAAAATGGCTACCGAAACTGCAACGCTTCAAACGCTATACTGAGGAGCTCCAATGGCAACACTTCCGTTCGTCTCACCACCCCCGGAGAGAAGTATTTCATATGCGGAGTTCTCTCTCACTGCTTAGGAGGAATGAATCTTCAAATCAACGTTTTGCAAAAGAAAAACGCAGCTCCGCCGCCGTCGCCCCCGCCGGCGAGGCTCTCTCCGCCGGCTACTTCAAGTCAGCCCCAAAGTCCGGGATTGGCGTACCTCGACCAAGGTTTGCTTCCCTTTGGGAATGGCTCTGTGCGTGGATTAAAACTGTGGCATTTGATTTTGGTTTTGGGTTGCTGTATTGGAGGTTTTGTTTTGGTTTTATTTTGATGGTTTGAATAAATTGTGGATGTTTTTAAACCATGCATCTTCTTGATTTATTTATTTTTTTATGCAAAATTATTTTTTTGGATTAGATTTAAGGGATATTTGTAACTCATGCTCAAAATGACTTGTAATTTTTTTTTTTTCAAGTTAAATTTATTTTAATGTAGGATAAAAGCTTTTTTATATTATTATTATAAGATATTTTTTATTGAATTATGAAAATGTAATTTTTGTTTGCTGGCTTTTTTTATAAGAGAAAAGTATATATCTTATTGAAATTGTAATTATTATTTTATTTAGAAAAAAAAAATGCCCCAATCTTAAGTATTACATACATAGCTCCCAATTTCTGTGTAGTTACATATCTAAGATCGAAACTTTAGTTTTTATATTTACACCATAAAATTTAGGGGAAAAAATTGCGTGCATAAGACGTATGCAAAGTTGCGTATGTCTGTAACTTGCAAACATGTTACATGGAAGATTTTGGAAGATTATAACCGTGTTATACCCCCTGTAACATCCATGTATATGAAAAACAAAAGCGTAAAACTTACTACAATGTACAGGTAGGTCATAGGAGGTATAATGCAGTTATAACCTCTTAAAATCTTCTCAGTAACATGTTTGCAGGTTACAAACGTACGCAGCTCTGCGTACGTCTTATGTACGCAAAATTTTCCCCAAATTCAGAGTACCACCCTCCTTAAGATTCATGTTGCTAGAGAGGAATTTGAACCCCTCCGACCTCAGGGGTTTTACACCAAAGATGTGAACCAACAAGCCATTGTATGTAGCACACGCGCACACAGACAAACAGATAGATAGATATATTAATTTAAGTTTTATGTAAATGCATATGAATGAAGTGTTCGTTATGTAAATAAATGAGTTAAATGGTATGCATGTAAATCTTACTTTTCCTGAAAGTTGGATCTTAGTCCTTATTATTGAGTCATCTTTTATTTCAAATCAAAACATATATTAAATTAAAAATAATAATAATAATAATAAAACATAAGTGATTCCAAACACATCGTAAGAGTTTACAGTCAGTCTGTAATCCACATCATAAAATATGATAGCATGCTAAATTTTATAAGCTTTCAAGTTATTTCATCATAATTGGAGTATTAATATTTAGAATATTAACCGTTGGTCCACATAACAAGATAAAAAGGTTCATTAGTATATTATTTATGATATAAAATTAAAACACTTTTCGAATGTTTAAAATGACATCTAAATAAATCATGATTAATTTCATTTTCTTTGATTTAAATTAATTATATCATGTGGTAGTTATACTGAGAATTACAACATAAACAATTTTTCTTAATATAATTTGCGCAATGTGCAGATTTTTATTGAAATAATTGTTGTAAGTAAATCACCATGCAGTTATTTGATTGAGATCAACACTAGCAACCTTGGTCTATGATATTTGTTGGATATTTCAGTACTATTAATAGTTCATGAGAAACTATCGAGGTGGTGAACATAAACAAACTGGAAGAGCCTAAATGGCCGCAATGCAGTACTCCTATAAACAACACCATTGCTGATCCATGTAAATTCAAATAACAAGTACTTACAGCAACGCCATGGTTCTTTTACTGGCATGTTTCATATGTAAAGCTATACACCTCGTTGTTGAAATCCAAAGACGACTGCTGAAAATTGCATGGTTAGTTTGAAATGAGCTGATTTAATCAAATGGATCGATCCTGGGATCGTGCTCGCTTGCCATTGCCATCCCCGTGCAGAGGCATGTAGGGCACATTACCTGCAAGGATTCAGTGAGAACTTAATGATATATCAAGTTTCACTTCTCTTAATAGCTGTAAGTGCATTGGCGAAAAAATTCAAACATTGCTTCAACATGCAATTGAGACAAATAGGCTAATCAGTCTCAAGACT